>JAWPHD010005111.1:0-170528 GCA_037043455.1 Cyrtodaria siliqua
TATTTGCTGTCCCAGCAACACGGCAAATGTACACCCGAAAGAGGCTTATGCAGGATGTAGACAGATAGATAGGAATTTACATACAAAAAGCCTCATCTGAACTGATGGCTGTAAAATATTTATTTTTTAACCGAATTTCCAAACTAAGGTGTTTTTATTTACCACTAAAATTGCCAGTTCCAATTATATTTAATGTATTTACATTTTGTTAAAATTACTCACTCACATAGCTGAAAAACCTTTAGCTTAAAAAAACGCCCGAAATAATAGCAAATTTGTCGGGTTTAGACTCCACCATAATGTACAGAATTTGTATTTTTTATTTTTGGCTGGATTGCGTAGCAAATCCGGGCTTACAGTTTGGCGATTTCCATAATTATGTCTGTCCGTCTATCTGTCCGTCCATCTACGAGTTTTGACGTTTTTGTTTTTTCCTCATTTCTCAAAATTGAATTTTCGAAAAGCTTTGAAACTTGACACTTGTTCAACAGCATTACAAATGTTATATGAAAAGAAAATAACCCTAACTATGTCATGTATTTTACCTGGACTACCCCCCTTTTTACACAGATTTTTCACTTAAAATGTTAAATTCGCAATCCGTCGCAATCCGGCTTTCGCGCCACTATTGGTTCTTCATCTTTTTCTTTTTTTTTTGTTACTTTTAACAAAGTTTGAGGTTTTCACTCAGGGCCGTCTTTCTGTATTGGGGGAATGGGGCCGGGGCCGTTAGAGGGGGGAATTTTGCGTCGATTTTAAAGGAAAGGGGATTTTTTTGCTACAAAATTTGCATCAATTATATATCCGTTTTTTAAAGTGGCACCAAGAATGTACCATTCCAAATTACAAAAAGTATGCTGTTTTCCTGTATAGGAGTTTAACATTTTCTAAAAAACAAAAACAAAAAAAACAACATTATTTTATTATTTTTTTAAGGGGAATTTTTCACAGGAAAAGGGGAAAAAATACTTTTCAGAGTGGGGGACTGGGGCCGAATAACGGCCCCAAAAACAGCCCTGCCACTGGACCCCCATATAAATGAAACGTTCCTATGCCAGTGTACCTGTAACCGGTCATCCGGTTTGGTCTGATGCTACGGAGTAGTTCAAATTTGAAGGTGATGAAAACACGGTTTGGAAACTTTACCTGTCTTCTGCTTCAATCGATCTATGCTTTTCTCTGTCCTATCATTTCACTATTTTTGTTTTTCTACCACCGACAGAAACATTAGGGTCAAATAGGACACTCAGTTTCTTAAAATGTAGATGTAGAAACTAATAAGTATCTTGAGCACAGCTAGTGCTAAACGTCAAGAACAGTAAAACAAACCAACGTCTTTTCTACATAGCATTTGATGAATTTGGTGCATTTTCAGAATATATTGATGAAAAACGTCGGACCCGGTGTCCTCCACCCCCAGACATACTCAACTAAATATTGAACTAATATTCTGAAAATGGACCATCATTTTTTAAATGTCAAGTAGGAAACAACAAATTCCTATGTTTTAAAATCATTGTACTTTTCTCAAACATACATCATCATAATGATTTTAGACAATACGCATGAATCAATTTAACACACGTTGAAAACAAGACTTATATTAGACGTATATTCACATAAAAAAAAACTTAAATCATATATATACATTTTTCGTAATGATATAACGTTGAAACCGTAATTACATGTTGTTCGGCAAAAAAGTATACGCGTGCATCACGGTTTATGTATATATAGCTTACATACACTGATGTAGTAGCAGCTTTTATGACGGTTGGTGATTCAGCCAATGTCGATCCAGACTGGATCATGACTAGATAGCCGTTCGAAGTTCGTTCCATGCCATATCTGTCCTGTCTGGGAACGAATTGAAATATGACCGAAGCATTGTGGTGTACTGGTTAGAGCGTCTGCCTTGCATTCGGGAGGTCGTGGGTTCGAGTCCCATGACCGCGTCATACCAGATACTTTAAAAATGGAACCCTTGCCTGATGAGCAAATAATGGGTAGTGCTACGACTGTTTGACCAGTGTCAGAATAATGTGACTGGGGGTATCATGTCTACTACTGTGTGGTATTCCAGTGTGGCAGCACTATAAAGAAACCATTGAGTTCGATGCTTCAAGAAGACATATCATCACATCACACACAAACACACAGATAAAAGTCCAGACTCCATTGTGCCTATAATCGTCGGGTATGACGCCTGTCGTAGGCGGACGGATTATAATCCTTACAAATACACACACACATACACACACACAAATTGAAATTTGTTTGGGTGGGATGTCACGATTCATAAGACACGTACAGGTAGACTTGCACTAGATGTGAGAATCGTGGCTCTTGGTATAGGTACACGCCATAAGAGCTACGATTCTCGCAGCTAGACTTGCACATACCGATGCATACATATGCAGCGGCACAATCAAACATGAACTGTGCTCGCCCTATAGGTTTAACCTATATCATATTAGCGAGCGCAAGCGAGCTCCTATGGTATCATGCAGGCGAAAAGTAAACATACCCATCCATCCTTTTGAAAAGTCTTGGGTCATTTACGGCAGTTTATGGGCGACTTCAACCGTAAAGTAGCATATTTCGTTACGAAATTAACAAATAAGCATTTGTAGAAATCATTAAGAATGGTGGTTTCCAAGCAGAATGAGGTGAAAAAAACATTAAAAACCTTTCTCGAACCCATCCAAAAATGACAATGAAATTGCATTTTTACCTATGTCGCCAAAACGGCCATTAACCGGAAGCATAGCCCAAAGTGTTACCTTGCGCGTTGTTCATTGGCGAAAATTCGTCAACACATTTCACAATTTAATAAAAGTAGATTTCGTGTCGCAGAAATGTATATGTCTTGCTAACCGATTAGGATAAACAAATGATTTGGTTAAAAACTATCTTTCATTTGTTTATTTTCCCGTAAAACCATAAATGCAATCGGAATTCTTCGCAGATTTCCGTATTCGGTCGTCTACTATTGTAAGCCATTGACGGAAATCGACTAGGTTATTCCGTGTTCATTCGTGTCAAACCCGAACAATCTGGCAATTTCCGGAAATGTTACGGAAATTGTAAGACGTCATTGATTTACGTCATCATCGTATGTCGTCACATTATGACGTATGGTCTGTTAGTAAACAATTAGTGAGCAAGGTGCTTATTACCGATCCATCTTTCTTTGTTTCTTCTTTCTTTCTTTCTTCCAATATACTATTGACGTATTAAACACATACTTATGATTATCACAGTTTCGTTTCTGTGGATGAGTTTACCTGCAGGCTTTTTTATGATAACCACGGAAGTTCAGCGAGATTTTTAACCTGAATAGGGTATGTCTCTCCCTGCACAGGAGACCAGTGGCTTTACATCAGAGGGAAGAGTGACATACTTTCATAGTAACTTTAACTATCGTACACGAATAGTTCTAGATCTAAGGGAGTACGTTATCAATTCTCGAGACGTGAACCTCCGGGAGTCTAACCCCAGACTTCTATATCCAGAGGCAAGTAAGCAAACCACTCTGTCATCGCATCTTTTTTTACCGCACAGTAACATTATGGTCCATTATGAAAAAATAATTACTAGTATTTAGAACAACACCAGGTCTAGAGTGACTAAACGATGGTTAGGCCCAAGATGTTACTCACACTGACAGGGGTAGGAACAGCCTCCTTCCCGAGATCCCAATAATTTGACTGGCGTGTTTGGGTAGGGGAAGTTCAAAAGGTATTTTTACCCTATGTTGCATATTTTGGGGCGCTTCGAACTATTATCCAAAAATGGTTTTAATGAGTTGGGCAAACCGCAATTAAGACATTCTGAAACTATTGTAACTGAAGTTATATTTGAGATTTCTTATTTTTTTGCTGTCCCAGCAACACGGCAGATGTACACCCGAAAGAGGCTAATGCAGGATGTAGACAGATAGATAGGAATTTACAGACAAAAAGCCTCATCTGAACTGATGGCTGTAAAATATTTATTTTTTAACCGAATTTCCAAACTAAGGTGTTTTTATTTACCACTAAAATTGCCAGTTCCAATTATATAATGTATTTACATTTTGTTAAAATTAATCACTCACATAGCTGAAAAACCTTTAGCTTAAACAAACGCCCGAAATAATAGCAAATTTGTCGGGTTTAGACTCCACCATAATGTACAGAATTTGTATTTTTTATTTTTGGCTGGATTGCGTAGCAAATCCAGACTTGCAGTTCGGCGATTTCCATATGTCTGTCCGTCTATCCGTCCGTCCGTCTCCGAGTTTTGAAGTTTTCGTTAAAGTTTTTGTTTTTTCCTCATTTCTCAAAAATGTATTGTCGAAAAGCTTTGAAACTTGACACTTGTTCAACATCATTACAAATGTTATATGAAAATAACCCTAACTATGTCATGTATTTTACCTGGACTACCCCACTTATCACACAGATATTTCACTTAAAATGTTAAATTCTCAATCCGGCTTTCGCGCCACTATTGATGCTTCACCATTTTTTTATTTATTTTTGTTACTTTTAACAAAGTTTGAGGTTTCCACTGGACCCCCATATAAATGAAACGTTCCTATGCCAGTGTACCTGTAACCGGTCATCCGGTTTGGTCTGATGCTACGGAGTAGTTCAAATTTGAAGGTGATGAAAACACGGTTCGGAAACTTTACCTGTCTTCTGCTTCAATCGATCTATGCCTTTCTCTGTTCTATCATTTCACTATTTTTGTTTTTCTACCACCGACAGAAACATTAGGGTCAAATAGGACACTCAGTTTCTTAAAATGTAGATGTAGAAACTAATAAGTATCTTGAGCACAGCTAGTGCTAAACGTCAAGAACAGTGAAACAAACCAACGTCTTTTCTACATAGCATTTGATGAATTTGGTGCATTTTCAGAATATATTGATAAAAAACGTCGGACCCGGTGTCCTCCACCCACAGACATACTCAACTAAATATTGAACTAATATTCTGAAAATGGACCACCATTTATTAAATGTCAAGTAGGAAACAACAAATTCCTTTGTTTTAAAATCATTGTACTTTTCTCAAACATACATCATCATAATGATTAGACAATACGTATGAATCAATTTAACACACGTTGAAGACAAGACGTATATTAGACGTATATTCAAATAAAAAAAAGCTTAAATCATATATATACATTTTTCGTAATGACATAACGTTGAAACCGTAATTACATGTTGTTCGGCAAAAAAGTATACGCGTGCATCACGGTTTATGTATATATAGCTTACATACACTGATGCAGTAGCAGCTTTTATGACGGTTGGTGATTTAGCCAATGTCGATCCAGACTGGATCATGACTAGATAGCCGTTCGAAGTTCGTTCCATGCCATATCTGTCCTGTCTGGGACCGAATTGAAATTTGACCGAATCATTGTGGTGTACTGGTTAGAGCGTCTGCCTTGCATTTGGGAGGTCGTGGGTTCGAGTCCCCAGATACTTTAAAAATGGAACCCTAGCCTGACGAGCAAATAATGGGTAGTGCTACGACTGATTGACCAATGTCAGAATAATGTGACTGGGGGTATCATGTCTACTACGGTGTGGTATTCCAGTGTGGCAGCACTATAAAGAAACCATAGAGTTCGCTGCTTCAAGTAGACATATCATCACATCACACACAAACACACAGATAAAAGTCCAGACTTAATTGTGCCTATAATCGTCGGGTACGACGCCTGTCGTAGGCGGACGGTTTATAATCCTTAGAAATACACACACACACACACACACACACACACGAATTGAAATTTGTTGGGCTGGGATGTCACGATTCATAAGACACGTACAGGTAGACTTGCACTAGATGTGAGAATCATGGCTCTTATGGTGGTATGTACCTACCATGATATAGGTACACGCCATAAGAGCTACGATTCTCGCAGCTAGACTTGCACATACCGGTGCATACATACGCAGCGGCACAATCAAACATGAACTGTGCTCGCCCTATAGGTTTAACCTATTTCATATTATATTATGCAAATGGCTTCATTTAAACACGTGTAGTACATACATACGGACACTTGTTTGGTGATCTATGTAACAAGTGTAGTACATACGGACGCTTGTTTGGTGATCTATGTAACAAGTGTAGTACATACGGACGCTTGTTTGGTGATCTATGTAACAAGTGTAGTACACACGGACGCTTGTTTGGTGATCTATGTAACAAGTGTAGTACATACGGACGCTTGTTTGGTGATCTATGTAAGACGCTTGTTTGGTGATCTATGTAACAAGTGTAGTACATACGGACGCTTGTTTGGTGATCTATGTAACTAAATAAAGAATATAGTGTTAACTAGTTTCAGTTACAGATGCATTTCGCTTCAAACATTAAAAAACAAACAATCAGTTTTGAATGACACTGTGTATCCTCGGTAGCTCAGTAGATTTTAGAGCTACAGACCTCTGCTCTGCGTGGGTTCGCTCCCTGGTGGAGACATGTCTGATACTCTGCGTGGGTTCGCTCCCTGGTGGAGACATGTCTGATAGGAATATCATCCTGCATCTCATAGCCGTCGGAGGTCGCTGTCCCGATATAACATAATATAATGTTTTAACGGGACGTAGAACCCCATTTCATTCATTGATCTAATTATGCATATTGGACATGTTGTTTAAGTTTAAATGAGTACCAGATTTAACTATATTCCATGATGGTAGTAACCACTGTCAGATATAATTCCACTGTGTGCTTCTTTGTTTTGGATTCTTTAACAACCTTACAGGACATATACTTCCGGTTTCATTTTCTTTTCTGCGCAAAGGCCGTTTGTATTTACAATCAAGTGCCAAAGATGATCAAGACTAAGCCAGTGAGACTAAAACTCGGTTAACAACCTGCAGTCATAACACAACAATCAACAACATGGCTGTGCTCTTGAATAGCACGTCTAAGGTTAGCCATCAGGGTCATAATATAACGCTGAAGAGTTTTTTTTATGTTATGCGTAACTTAAGCAGCCAATGCAATGATGTTCTTACGTTACGCGTAACTTAAGCAGTCAATGAAGTGATATTCTTATTTTACGCGTAACTTAGGCTTAAGTTACGAGTAAAATAACTAACCAACAAATGATGTTCTTATGTTACGCGTAACTTAGGCAGCCAATGAATTGACGTTCTTATTTTACGCATAACTTAGGCTTAAGTTACGAGTAAAATAACTAACCAACAAATGATATTCTTATGTTACGCGTAACTTAAGCAGCCAATGAAATGACGTTCTTATTTTACGCGTAACTTAGGCTTAAGTTACGCTTAAGTTACGAGTAAAATAACTAACCAACAAATGATGTTCTTATGTTACGCGTAACTTAAGCAGCCAATGAAATGACGTTCTTATGTTACGCGTAACAAACTTAAGCAGCCAATGAAATGATGTTTTTAAGTTACGCGTAACATAGGCTTGAGTTACGCGTAACGTAGGAGCTTACATCGATACACTTCTTGGCATTGGTTCTGTTTATTAAACGCGACAGCGTCTCCGTGGCCGAATGGTTAACGACGTTGCGTTGGAAACCGTCGCCTTTCACCGCTGCGGGTTCGAATCCTACTGGGAGGTCGACTTGTAAGTGAGGAAGTGTCGATTCTTACGGATGGCGGGAGGTGTCCAGTACTGGTTCTACCCAGAAAAAGTGGGTGGTCTGCCTCCACCACAAAAAAATCCACCGTCATATATAACCTTGCATGGTGTTTGTAGCAAATACCCCAGGCGTAAGTGACCTATAGTACGAAGGGCTTACGTTAATAATGTGTGGCCTGTAATATGGTGATGAGACGTAAACTAAAAAACATTCAGTTCAAATCAATTCTCATCTAACAATGGTAATGTTTTGTATACATTATTTATTGGATCCTTACGTTAGTGCATGTATCACGCAAGGATTTCTGACGAAGTCAAACAGACTGCTTTATGTACCAAACAGTCTGCAGGTAGAATCATAATACATTCATGAGAAGATTCGCGTTGTTGCATTGTATACGCATACGTAACTATGTGATTGAATTATTAAGGACTGTGAATAAACAGGGCAGCTCAGTCCAAACAAGTATATGTTTCACAACTATTATACCAACTACTATTGACATGCTTGTTTGTGTTATGTCTGTTGTTAACAATCAACAAGAACATGGGGATGGGCAGGGTCTTCCTCAGAAATTATTTAAGGTATAAAGGAATTAAATGTCATCGGGTGGGTGATCGAGGGAGGTACTCTTCGGGTGACCAATATTTTTACGGATCATGATTTATTTAGATGAAATTTGAAGTATATTTTTACTGTAAATGAAAGGATATTTAAGAAGTATAGCCAACAAGGAGCTATTTATAGACTGTTTAATGCATTTTGGAGATTTATTGGTGTTTTAAGGGATAGGGCAGAGAGATCAAATGATAGGGGCTTAATTAAGGAGTTGGGGCAATTAGAATACACAATTAAGGGAATGAAAAAGTAGGGGTTATATGCTTTTAAATGGCCTGTGGAAGGCCTGTGGAAGGCCCTGAAGGTGGGGGTGTGGGGTGTGGGGGGGGGGGGGGGGGGGGGACGTAATTATAGTTCAAGAAATATTGCTTTATGGGTGAGGTTGTTTTTTTCTAGTACGAACCAGAGTTCTACATCTTTTCATTTTGGTACATCCAATTACGTTCCTATTGTTCTTCATAATCCAAATGTACAGTTATCGGACTCTATTTAGGAGATTTTGTAATATTTTTAGGGTAGTTTTGATAAACATGTTAATGAAAGGACTAGCCATGCAACAAAGTAACGACAACAACACAACAATGCCTTTGACTGACTAGTCTGGTTTGGTGTTAGTAAACTGTAATACAGTTATATTAACGCGGTAACATTCAGATACAGCTCTTTGGCCTGTATATTTGGTCTAACCATGTATAATAATATTAAAACTGTCCTATAGAACACATTTATTTGTGAAATGACTGAATTGTGTTTTAAGATGCACCAACACATGAAAGGTTATATGGCGCCTAACAGTAATGAACGTGCCAGACTCATCCTCCATTTACATAAAGATACAAAAATGGAGAAGCGACCTAGAATCTTCTAGGTCTACAGACATCACGGTTCTAAATGACCATATATGGAATATTTATAAATATGAAAATTTACTGATTTATAGGGAAAAAATGACAGCAAACGTATGAAAAATATGTAATACTTAATGACAATAATGATTTATATCACCAGTAAAAAAAAAATCATTCCTTTGCAGTGATTTTCTTCGTTTTAAATGATATTTATCAATATTCCATATATGGTAATATGGAACTATGATGTCATAGTTCTAAAAATGGCGGCTCCCATATTTGTTTTAGAATAACCTTTAAATGGTCATATCTTTTTTGTTTATCATCCGATTTTGATAATTCTTTCACCTTTTTCCAAGTTTTTTCAGAACTCGCAGTAATAGTGTTGTTTGGCTGTGTCGCTACATTCCCTTTAAAATAAACGTGTCAAAACCGCACCTCTACCTACCCTCTGTGCTCATACTTTAAATAGTCTCGATAAGCACAGTAAAATGACAACAGACATAATACGTTAACATCAGGTTAGATTAAAGGGAGTACATCAGGATTTTTCTAGAAATATCTTAAATTATAAAAATGTTCCAATTCATGATAAAACACTTATATCCATCAAAATATGATGTTCGGACCATATTGTTAAGGTTTAAACTTCGAATACACCATATAGCTAGGACGGAATCGGACATAACATGCTAAAATTAACCCTGGTGCGTAACCTAGGATAGCACGTATTACTGTACAGAATGAATTTCCTTGTAACTAAGGGGTCATTTTTAGGATCATTCATTATGTTTAGGCGCTTTAAAGTAGAAAATATTATTATTTGTCAATTTTAAGTCGGACCCCTAGATCCATTGGAAAGCCTGATGTACTCCCTTTAACAATGAAATAAAAACTAATTTTGGAGAAAACGCATGCAAATTAGAAACGTTAAACTTTTCCATGGAATTATTTTAGCATCATACGCCGCCCCGGAAGTACTTCCTGACTGGTCTAACACCGTATGTCATAGTTACAACGGCCTCTCCGTCAGAATAACAAAGGGTTGTACCGTCGTGTTACTCCAGCAAGTGAGATTGAAAACTATAAAAAATACCTAAATTGACAATTTAGGTATTTGATAAACATCGCAGAATTGTAGTCCCATGGAAACAAGAAATGTGTGCCAACAAAAAATCCTTCGTTATGACAGGTATTGTACTTCCGTTACAGGTTAACGACCTCATTTCTGTTAAATACCAGAGTAGAAATCCTGTTTTGTCCCTATAAATCTCTGCAGTCATTACAGAAACTGATCCATAAATTATTCAGGCGAATCGGTTTTAAATATGTTTTTTATTGAATAGCTAACTGGGCTGCCTGCGAAGGTATCCGTATTGCGATCTAAGCACGTTGCTTGGAATAGAATTCTTCTATTATTTTATATGGCTTCCGGTATTGAGAAACTAAATCGTTTTCTGTTGTTTACAATGCATCAGGCATATAGTATCGATCTGACAGAAAAGGAGGCGAATTAGAAGGAAAAAAAAACTCAGTTGTGCTTGAGTTATCTGTCGAGTATAAACACTATATCAAGTTGTTTGTTTGTTTTCGGATACAAAAGTAGCTGACTGTTAGATTAGAGGGTTCATTTGACCTCAGTAAATACATTATATACGCGTTGATTTCGTTGGAAGGTATTTTGATTTGTTTTGTAGAAGTCAATATTGGAAGAATAAATAATAAACAAGAGCAGAGAACACAAACACAAACATGTGGCTTTACTATTGCAGTGTTGTGGTTAGGGGAGAGTAAGGAAAGATGCATTTTTAAAAGTAAGTCGAACAATAACAATATCCGGATAATTGATGGGAAAAACGTATTAATAAATAAAGATAATGTAAGATTGGAAATTGAAATATGATTCAACAGCCAAGGACCAAGTGTTAGTGATATATCTGTTTTACTTCCTTAACATGGAGACAATACTTGACACTTCTGAAGTAGATAACAGGCAAGTAGAAGATACCGATGTTGGCGATGAACATCGACACATGAACATCGGCGATGAGCAGATGGTTACCGACACAGGCACAGGCAGAATTATTTTAAACAACAACTTTATATTGCCATTGGTAAGGTTCCGTGCTAGGTGTTGTATCAGAAGTAACGTGCTAGACGCTGTATTAGAAAAGTAAGTTTCCGTGCTAGACGCTGTATTAGAAAAGTAAGTTACCGTTCTAGACGCTGTACTAGAAAAGTAAATTACCGTGCTAGACGCTGTATTAGAAAAGTAAGTTACTGAGCTGGACGCTGTATTAGAAAAGTATGTTACCGTGCTAAACAAAAGTAAGTTACCGTGCTAGACGCTGTATTAGAAAAGTAAGTTACCATGCTAGACGCTGTATTCGAAAAGTAAGTTACCGTTCTAGATGCTGTATAAGAAAAATAAATTACCGTGCTAGACGCTGTATTAGAAAAGTATGTTACTAGACTCTGTAACCGAAAAGTAAGTTACCGTGCTAGACGCTGTATTAGAAAAGTAAGTTACCGTGCTAGACGCTGTATTAGAAAGTAAGTTACTTTGCTAGACGCTGTATTCGAAAACTAAGTTACCATGCTAGAGGCTGTATTAGAAAATTAAGTTACTGTGCTAAACACTGTTTAGAAAAGTAAGTTACTAGTGTCGTGCTACGCCTTGTATTGAAAGATAAGCTACCATGCTATGTGTTGTATTATAAAGGTCATATAGAATGAAAAATAAAATACTGATATTAAAAAATATAGCATTAATACTTTCAAATACTGATTGCCCTTATTAAATGCAGTTGTTTTTAGATGTTTCAACAGTTTTTTATGTTTCTGAATACATCGTGCGATGTTTCTTATTATGTTGTGTTTTTATATACATATCTTTACAACAACAGTTTTAAGTGTATTGATTGTTTGCTAATTTCTCTGGATGTGGTCTTTATTGTTAGAGATTTCCTTTTGTTGGGAAGTACTTTTATTTAAAATGGTTTGTCAATGTGGGCTATAAAAGTCGGTAACCCTGTCTTTACCACTCTTTCTGTTACGTATTGGCTTTTGCATTGTCATTTTATATATGCTCCTGTTTCGGTGCCGTGCGGACCTACGGTGACATTGCCTTTGATTGCTTTGGTTTCTATAGGACCATTTGTCTCATTTTTATAAATATAGTAAAGTGATGTCCATGACCGCTTTCAGCTCAACCAAATAAGTTGATATTTCCGTTTTTAGTAAGATCATTTTCATAGACGTTTTTTGTTTATTTTAGTTCCTTTCATTGCTTTTGCTTCATTTACATCTTTGACATTAATATTTCTACTTAATTCCCAAAAGAGACGTTTATGATCAGTTTACAAAACGACATTCCCACACATTGAGTCATAATACGTCATAAAAACACGCTTCATAAGTTGTATGTTTAAATATACGTCCTAATTACGTTTAATGTTGACATCATCTCAATATTGTTATTGCTTTTATTTTGAAATTAATAACTGTCGCTTACCTATTGTTTTTAATTGTTAAATGTCAGACGAAATGATAAACACTTTGAGAATAAAACTGTACATTAAACGTAGGTTATTTAGTACTTCGTGGACATCATAGATATATCACAACAAAAAACGCAATCAGCTCGCTATGGCTGACTAAAAAAAGAACCTAATATATGTCACAATAAAAATCGTAAACAAAATAAATTGTATTTTTAAGGTAGACATAAGTCATATAAAAGTAAAAACTTAAATAACGAAGGCAATAAGGGAGTCGTAATTTTAATAAAAAAACATGTTTTATTAATTAAAAACGTTTATGACTTTGAACGGAAGTAACTTTGAAAGGCGGGCGTCAATACGCACTAAACAGCTGGGCTTGAACCTAAGTTTGGCGACGGAACGGATACTAGATTAAACGTTTATGACTCAGGATAATCAAGGTCATTTATGTTTTATTTGCCGTTGACGTATAACATGTTCACCCATATAACTACTTTAAGATGAACCAATTAATAAATAGAGTCGAGTCCATTTTGCAGGGATAAAATGTTTAACAATCGATATAACAAGTCGAACTTGTTCTTGTTCTTGTTCTTTTTCTTTTTCTTCTTGTTCATGTTCTTCTTGTTCTTCTTGTTTTCTTGTTCTTATTGTTATTGTTCTTGTCCTTGTTCTTGATCTTCTTGTTCTTGTTGTTCTTGTTGTTCTTGTTCTTGTTCTTCTTGTTCTTGTTCTTGTTGTTCTTGTTGTTCTTGTTCTTGTTGTTCTTGTTGTTCTTGTTGTTCTTGTTGTTCTTCTTGTTCTTGTTCTTCTTGTTCTTCTTGTTCTTGTTCTTGTTCTTCTTGTTCTTGTTGTTCTTGTTCTTGCTGTTCTTGTTGTTCTTGTTCTTGTTGTTCTTGTTGTTCTTCTTTTTCTTGTTCTTCTTGTTCTTCTTGTTCTTTTTCTTGTTGTTCTTGTTCTTGGTGTTATTGTTCTTCTTGTTCTTGTTCTTGTTGTTCTTCTTGTTCTTGTTCTTGTTCTTCTTGTTCTTGTTCTTGTTGTTCTTGTTATTGTTGTTCTTGTTGTTCTTGTTGTTCTTCTTGTCCTTGTTCTTGTTGTTCTTGTTGTTCTTGTTCTTGTTCTTCTTGTTCTTGTTGTTCTTGTTCTTGTTGTTCTTGTTGTTCTTGTTCTTCTTGTTCTTCTTGTTCTTCTTGTTCTTGTTCTTCTTGTTCTTCTTGTTCTTGTTCTTGTTGTTCTTGTTCTTGTTGTTATTGTTCTTCTTGTTCTTGTTCTTGTTGTTCTTCTTGTTCTTGTTCTTGTTCTTCTTGTTCTTGTTGTTCTTGTTCTTGTTGTTCTTGTTGTTCTTGTTGTTCTTGTTCTTGTTGTTCTTCTTGTTCTTGTTCTTGTTCTTCTTGTTCTTGTTCTTGTTGTTCTTGTTCTTGTTGTTCTTGTTGTTCTTCTTGTTCTTGTTCTTGTTGTTCTTGTTGTTCTTGTTCTTGTTGTTCTTCTTGTTCTTGTTCTTGTTGTTATTGTTCTTGTTGTTCTTGTTCTTGTTGTTCTTGTTGTTCTTGTTCTTGTTGTTCTTCTTGTTCTTGTTCTTGTTGTTCTTGTTCTTGTTGTTCTTCTTGTTCTTGTTCTTGTTGTTCTTGTTCTTGTTCTTCTTGTTCTTCTTGTTCTTGTTGTTCTTGTTCTTGTTCTTCTTGTTCTTCTTGTTCTTGTTGTTCTTGTTCTTGTTGTTCTTGTTGTTCTTGTTCTTGTTGTTCTTCTTGTTCTTGTTCTTCTTGTTCTTGTTGTTATTGTTGTTCTTTTTCTTCTTGTTCTTCTTGTTCTTGTCCTTGTTCTTGATCTTCTTGTTCTTGTTCTTCTTGTTCTTGTTCTTCTTGTTCTTGTTCTTGTTGTTCTTGTTGTTCTTGTTCTTGTTGTTCTTGTTCTTGTTCTTGTTGTTCTTCTTGTTCTTGTTCTTGTTGTTCTTGTTCTTGTTGTTATTGTTGTTCTTTTTCTTCTTGTTCTTCTTGTTCTTCTTGTTCTTGTCCTTGTTCTTGATCTTCTTGTTCTTGTTCTTGTTCGTCTTGTTCTTGTTCTTCTTGTTCTTGTTCTTCTTGTTCTTGTTATTCTTGTTCTTGTTGTTCTTGTTCTTGTTCTTGTTGTTCTTCTTGTTCTTGTTCTTGTTGTTGTTCTTCTTGTTCTTGTTCTTGTTGTTCTTGTTCTTGTTGTTATTGTTGTTCTTTTTCTTCTTGTTCTTCTTGTTCTTGTTCTTGTCCTTGTTCTTGATCTTCGTGTTCTTGTTCTTCGTGTTCTTCGTGTTCTTGTTCTTGCTCTTGCTCTTGTTGTTCTTTTTGTTTTTGTTGTTGTTGTTGTTGTTGTTGTTGTTCTTTTTCTTCTTCAAAGCAGGCTTAAGATCGCTGTACTTGAATGTTGGACATCATGCATGCAATCCTATATAACACTATTTTGAGTCACATATTCTAAGATGTGCTGTTCAATATTTAAACAGTACCATTACCACGCCGCTAATCGTATACATAAGTATGTACTTGTTTATTGTTATCGACAGAATGTACCTACATCTTTTACACCATCACGGTCCATTCACTGACAATTGCTCTAATATCCGCAACACCATTCACAGTACCGGACATGTAAGACAAACTATATCATTACTCAAGCGTTAGTAATATATAAACAAGGTGTCAATTTCAAAGTAATATAAACAGAATGGGTATATTTGCGAAGAAGATTAAAATAATGTTTTACCTAGACAACTATTTCTTTGATGATGTCTTCTAAGGTAAAGTCGTCCAACTAATTTTATTTTCCACAATATTCCAAATTACTTTAACTTCGCATAATTACCTTATTTCTTGTGCAGCTTTACAACATTGCCATAACCCAGGGACTATATTGACAGGGGTGGGGACTGATGCTAGTTGGATGGATATATCCGTCTGTTTGTGCTCAGTAAGTGTATAACTGTGCTATTGGAGAAGAAACTATTTTACGGTTTTTCGCTACATACGTCGAGCTTACAGTGGATATCGCGATAGGCTTTACACCGGAGTACCCGGGTTCAAATCTCACCGGTGCTACTGCGTTTCCTCGGTGTGTTCTTGAGCAAGACCCTTTAAAAAGCCTCGTCCGTTGGATGGGGACGTAAACCGGCCGTTTATCACTGTCTATCCTTTGAGCAGTTAACAAACATAGAAATCTGTTCGATAGTAAAAGTAGTCTAGATCATCTGTGACTCTTGCTTGTTTTCAAAACAAACGTCTAGAACAGTTCTCCTAAACAAAGTTTGACTTTTGCTGAGATTCTGGTATCGTTTCTAATTGGCTGAGCCAGGCAAGATATACAGATAGGCAGAAAGACAATACATTTATAAATAAACAAAGAGTGAAACTTCATCATTATATCGACGAACTAAATGCGGATGGTCAGAAATACTTTAATAAAAAAAATTACGGTCACGTGCTTCTGGTTCTCAAATTTGTTTCTGCACAAACGGTCAAGACGTTTGTATAAATTTACAATCAAGCGTCGAAGATGATCAAGACTATAGTAAAAGTAAGACAGGTTCCCGGATTCCTTGTTGGTGCGGCTCTTTGTAATTTATAATGTGCTGATGAGCCGTCAAAATACAATCAACACAACGTTGCAACTTCTCAGTGTGATCGATTTGTACAAACGGCTTCAGTTGTAAGTTGTCTATTTCATAACACTGCATGTTTACTGCTTATAGATATATTACAAGCTTGAACATTCGCTATGTTATTAACTTACAATCCAATGCATGGTAAATGATTTTAATTTAGTGTCTCTTGCGTCTTCTTCAATAAATATGGCGTGAGCAGTAAATACACTATATATCGATTGTAAAGCCACTTAACATGGTTAACGTGCTTACTTTCAATGAATGCACCATTCTGACAACAGGTGGCGCTTCTGTATCCATTCAAATTCGCAGTCTCTCGGACCAGTTTGCGCTGTAAGAGTTGTCTAACCTGAATACTGTAGTCATAGGAATTCGCGACTTTGAATATCTGTGAAAACTAGTGATTGCTACCAAATATTCGGGGAAAGTGGGGTCAAGTAGGGAGAGGGCATAGGGAGCGGGGAACAACGACTCTACCAAGTCAATCGGGTAGCGCCACACGCGGTTTTACTTGTTTCTTTCTTTTGATTTATGCTTTGTGTCGAATATATTTCAATGTGTTCATATGTTCCTTATCACTTCCATGCGATGTTTAATTGTACGTCCATGTTTAATAGACTATAAACTGTATTGTTTACGTCTAGATAAATATTTAAATACAATATTCTGTATTTTATTTTATTTCATTCGAATATAATGAGACTGATGCACGACCGAGCGAGCATTACTAGTATATTCAATTCTTTCTTTCTTTTTACTTTCTTCAGAAACATGATTTATGGTAGCTTACATTGGCCATTGTCATGTAATGTTTTATGCCTATTATTGTTTTGGCACTTTATGGCCAACACGACGTCATCCAGTGTCACATGCTTGAAAGAAATTAAACTGTAACATAGTGACAGGGTACCAAAAAGGCCAATAGAAAACGTATATTTTTCACCTTACATAATTGATATACACTGAAGCCATTGGTATTATTTAACAATTTATTAGTTAGAACATGACTGTGACTTACTGTATACTCTAGCTGATACAGTATGCGTTTTAAGTGTGTATAAAAACTGAAAACTTTAATGTTGTAAAGCGAACTATTTTATTCGACTATCCGTGTAGCATTTACTCACCACTTGTATGTTGTATCACGTACGTCTCATTAACATCCTACATGTAAACGATATATTACAAGGATCTAAACAACAACAATATATCGTATATTATCTCCATCGGTATCTTTCTTTTTCATTGTTTCCCATTGAATTCGATATTCTTTAATCTGTTCCGGCTGCTTTAAATTCTGTTTCATTCATTCTTCAGGATAATGCCTCATACGTATTTCGACTGATTACTAAATTCAAAATCTTTACATGTTGTTAGCCGGAAGAGAGATTTCATTCCTAAAGGTTTATAATCCCGACGCCTGTTAGGGCATATGAGAGTCTGAGCTATTTATGGCTCACTTGATTGTATGTGGGTGGACCTTGATCTTAATGCTCATCCGAATGACTGATCAGGGAGGAAATACTTAAGAAGCATTTTAAGATGCCCGAATTAATCAGCCATCATGCTAACAATCATTGTTTAAAATAGTTTTATTTGCAATCGTCCATTCAAACAAGTCGTACCAATCTACGAGCAAATATCCAATCAGACAGTTCTTAATAAATATTGGCTTAAACATATTATATTTCCACCATCACACGTAGCGTACAAAACAAATCATATTCCAACGATCCAACACTATCGGATTCCGCAGGTAAACATTGGCGTGTCTAGGTGCGTCTACACTACATGACGCCGACATTTCGTGCTATGACGAGATATGCCAGGCGTGTATCTGAAATCATGTGCAAGTATTGCAATTTTAATAGTACAACTCTAAAATGGCATATTCCTCCTAAGATTGAGTTGGTGTTTGGTTGGTGGGTCGGTGGGTTTCATGTTGGTTGGTTGGCTGGCTGGCTGGCCTACTGTCTGGTTGGCTGGCTGGCTGGTTGGTTGGTTGGTTGGTTGGTTTGTTGGTCGATTGGTTGATTGGTTGAATGGTGGGTTACCGCCTTTTCGTACATTTAGGACATATATTACGGTCGATTGTGTGTTTTGTTTTTTTGCTTGACATCCTTACAATAAATCTCTCGATCTGCCAACTGAGCGTCATCTTGTCTATTAATTGGTTATCTAGCAAGACAAATACCATATTAAATATACACAACTTGGGTTTGTATTTTAATTTGATGTGACCTAATTTAGAATCATCGTCGTCTGAATGCCAAATATTTGTATGGCACTAAACAAATATTCTTCATAGCCATTTACATTAGTGCGAACGATTTACATTGTGAGTGGGCGTATTTAGTGTTCCAGTACAACAATACATGAATTCATGAAAAAATTAGTGAACTTAAAGTTATATTGTTACAACATCGGTTTACAATTATCTATCTCGCTATCTTCGGCGTGGTATTAAGCGTCTCCGTGGCCGAGGGGTTAACGACTTTGCGTTGTAAACCTTCTCGCTTCTCGCCGCTGCGGGTTCCAATCCCACTGAGAGCTCAACTTGTAAGTGAGAAGTTATCGATTCTTACGGATGGCGGGAGGTTTACAATACTGACTCAGCCCAGGAAAAAGTGCTGGTCTGCCTCCACCACAACACAATCGACCGTCATATATAACATTACATGTATTGAACATGACGTCAAGCACCATACAAACAATCGGCGTGGCATTAAAGGGACTCACTGTAATCTTGAAGTATTTATCAAGCATTAAAATAGGTCTCTCTATGTATTAATACAGTATCATTTTGACTTTAAATCTGCTTGAATATATTTAAATACAGTTTTTATTTTTCAACATTTCTTCGTTATTTTACCATAATTATGTTTACATATATTATTGGTGAAATGTAATCAACAGTAAGTAATATGCAAACACAATTTGCTTTATACAGTTTTTATAATTAATATTAATGATTGAGCAAATGCAATGTATGTAGAAAACGGGACGCCGCGAGTTTTTAAAAAAAATCAAGATTGCCGTGTATCCCTTTAAAACCCGTTGTTCGTATTCATTTTAAAACAATTATGTATGTATACATATATTTATACAACAAAAACTGGCTGAGTCGTCGAGTTTTTCAGACCAAATTGTTTCATTAACAATATTTAACAGATCGTGAGGTGTGGAAGGGGTGGTTTTGGGGTTAAGGTGGGAGGGTAGGGGGTGGGGAGGGGGAAGGGTGGGTGTGGGGGGGGGGGGGGGGTAGTGGCTAGGTTTATAGCTTAGTACATAATATTGAAGTTGAGTATTAAACCGAAACATCAACCATATATTTCGTCCAGATAGCCTCCAGTCCCAAACAACAACATTTTTGTCGACGAGAATCTTGTACACTATGAATAACTTACATCCCACAATACAGGTGCAGTCGGAAATTAATCGCTTCTCATTAATTATAGAGAACAATGTGGCAAATAGTCTGTCTTACAATCAGGTCAGCTTAATCAGCAAAAATGAACAAACAATATGACGGTTGTCCTGGTAACCTACATTACTTTAACACTGTCATCATTATCAGCCGTTAATGTCGCAGCAGGCGTGTCATAACCTGAATATATAATCATAGTTTAGGCTAAATATCGTATTTTTACCAAATTACCAAACACATATGTGTGTAATATATTTTATCTCTTCTAAAAAGGAACGATTTCCTTTACTTGTAATACAAACTAGTGTTAATACAAACTAGTGTTTGTTTAGTGCTGTGTGGCGGCTGCAAAACGTCGCCCCGACAACAAATCGGTACTGGTGGTCCTTTGAGATTATCAGCCCAATCTGTGTGGCTTTAAAGTAGAATACCGCTTACGCAAGTGCTAGTATAGGGGGAGTGAGAGGTGCTGCACTTTATATTACCTCTCATGAACCAGCATGAACAGACTCGTCTGCTATTTTTCTCCCTTGTTTGTGTCTGCTGCTTGAAGTCCCCTTGTCAGTATTTATTGAAGATATCATCCGGAGAATTCAATATCCTGGTAACCTACATTACTTTAACACTGTCGTCATCATCAGCAGTTAATGTCTCAGCCGCTTGTCATAATTGTCGAATATTGTTGATGTGGATGAATCGAAATACCGATTGCGACAAAGGAAAGTGCTCATTTTTATTTATTTGTACAAAATTTGTTAAATATTGAGAAAGTAATTAAGCAAGTACGGACCTGAATCGAGCGCTTTGTTGACACATTTTTGCCGTGAACTGGGTTAAAGTGGTCAGAGATTCAACCGTATTTCCCCTGAATCCATTTTAACAGGAACGAAATTTAAACGGACGTTTAAAACAGCCTACACATTTATGACGTCAGTTAATTAACAGTTATTGACGTCAGCTAATTAACGGTTAGTGACGTCAGTTACTTCCGGGTTATCATGCCGCACAAGTTATCACCCGCAAATCGCGGGTGATAACCTGTGCAAGAAGATATGGATTGAACATCATATGTCATATCAGGTGGTACATTTGAATTTAATTGAATGTTGTTTAACGGCTCATCAACACAGTATAGGTTATGTTGAGCCACCCCAGAGAGAGGGGAAGGATACATAGGAATCCGGGAACCGTGCCCTACTCTTATTATCGAATAGATTCCTATTCGGGACCGCCCGGTTTACGTGCCCATCCGATGGAGGATGCTAAGGGAACGTGTCTTGCCCAAGATCACACCGACGGAACTCAGTGGCACCACGGAAGATTGAACCCGGGGCCTCCGGTTACAAACCCGCCACGCTACCGACTGCGCCACGCCAGCCCTTTCAGGTGATACAAACACGACGTATCAGAGATAGTAACACTATTTAAGAAATAGAACATCATTTACGGTGAATGTTCGTGTAATATATCACGGTTTGGAGTTTGGTCTCGTAAACTTATTGTTTACAATTGAACGGGCTCGTGAAATTATTGTTTACAATTGAACGACTAAACGTGATATATTATACAATTATGGACTTTTCAGCTGTTATACATGATGTGATATGCACCAAAAAAATCATTATTGACCGAGGCGATAGCCGAGGTCAATAATGATTTGTTGGTGCATATCAACATCATGTATAACAGCTGAAAAGTCCATAACTGTTTTATTATATAACCCTCAATTTACAATTATATAAAACAGGTCAATATCAAAAAAACAATTATATAAAACAGGTCAATATCAAAAAAACAGGTCAATATCAAAAAAACAGGTCAATATCGCTAGATATTTTTTCTAAAAAATTACTTTTTAGCCAATGAAAACGCGTCTATTTATAGGTTATATAATAAGATGTGATATGCACCAAAAAAATCATTATTGACCGAGGCGATAGCCGAGGTCAATAATGATTTTTTGGTGCATATCAACATCATGTATAACAGCTGAAAAGTCCATAACTGTTTTATTATATAACCCTCAATTTACAATTATATAAAACAGGTCAATATCAAAAAAACAATTATATAAAACAGGTCAATATCAAAAAAACAGGTCAATATCAAAAAAACAGGTCAATATCGCTAGATATTTTTTCTAAAAAATTACTTTTTAGCCAATGAAAACGCGTCTATTTATAGGTTATATAATAAAACGAGATATTTTAATCTAGGTTATATAGTGCGGTGTATTAGAATTAATGATAATGACAGCTAGTTCCACCCGTTTTGTACTCTAATAGTCGTATATATAGAGATTATTTAACTGCCGGGATCGATTATAGGGAAATGCTTCACGAGATGATAGACTTGTGATTCTTTTCACGAACGAGCGTATGCGAGTGAGATAAAAACAAAACATGCCTACCATCGAGTGAAGCATTTCCCTATAATCGAACAAAGCAGTTAAATAATCTATTTATTACATTTTTTAAATCATGGTTTTAACCGAAATAATTCGCTTTATTGAATGTTATCGGTGGATGATGTCAGCAACATTTTATTGACGTCATAACTCAACGTCGCAGTTAGCTATTTTTGTGTTCGGAGTTAGTTATTAACATTTAGCGATTTTGAATATTCTTTCATGAGAAATCCCAATCTTTTACCGATAAACATGTAATAAAAAACATAATTATATCCGATGATACTTAAATACATACACATATTGGATAATGCATTGCTTTTAAGAGGTGCAGCAGATCTCTGTGCCGGGTGTGTTCGAGCCCTGGTGGTGGCTCGTCTGATGAGAACTTTCGTCTTTTATTTTCACCCGAGTTCACTGTTTCAATATAGCCTTAATGTGTTAACAGGACGTACACACCTGTGAACAACAGGAATATTGTCGTTCGTCTCTTTAGACATATTCATGTATGAAACCGCCAATCATTTCTTCCCATTGACGCCAATGTTTAAATGTCACATATTAATGATTTGCTGCAACTTGAATTCAAGTATGGATAATGCAGCAGCGTAATTTTCATATAGAAAAATAGTTTTCCACTTTAAAACTCACCAGAAAAAGTGAGGCCACAATACATGTAAGAAAAGTCTTGTTTGTTTACAAGGCAAACGCCATTTTCCTTGCTATTTGCTCATAAAGTGTTTAGCGCATAAATTCGAAATTTGGAAAATCTTTATTAACAATCCAGTAAAATCAATCAATACACTTCTTCTACATACAACAACAAAATCGAATAGAAATTGGCTATTTCTCCCTAGCTGTAATGACCATTTCTAACAATAAAGGAGGGATTACTTTTTATTATAGGAACTAGATTCGAGTACACCTCGGAGGTTTATATTCATTTGGTGGTGGTTCACCTCCAATATTGTAAATTCATAGAGGAGATGGCGAAGGCTGTGACTCAGACTAGGTTGCCTTAGTTGCAACTATCAACTTTACAATTTATCATTTACCACGCTCGCTGTCGTCTGCACAATTTTGTCTTGAGTTAAACACCCGTGTTATCTAATCGATTTGAAGAATTACAATGCAAACCTCTCTGCAAAATTGGCGCATTTTGTGCAGTTTAACATGATAAAATCTATATTATTAACAGGTCTGCACATTGTAAAAGCTAGTGTGCGCTCATACAATTATATTGACATTTAAACATTCAAAAGTCATATATAAGTAGGTGACATAAAGTGATGTACATATGAATAATGCTTGATAATTGAAGATATGTTAATGACACGAATTAATGTGAAGTAATAAATCACGACAAATCGATAATCGAAACAAATGAACGAATAGGAATGTGTACTCCCTTAGTACGTTCACCGCTATAATATGGCATTAAACTAAACGACTTTTACTAGTAATCTGATTTACAAAACAAAACAAAAAATAAATATGAAAAATAGTGAAGTGTTGCCCATTTTGGTGCAAAGGCAGGCACACATAGTCTTTATAAAAACTTACAAATTTAAATTTAATTTAAACCAATACGAACTTAACAATGAATGTCACCAATAAGTGACAAATGCCCCCCATTTTTTTTTGTTTCGGACAGAAATGTTGACTCATTTGACCTTTGACCTCCAAGTGTGACCTTTACCTCTGAGGTCCGATCCGATTCTTGCACACGACACATCTTCTCATCGTGGTTCTTTCAAAGTTATGGCTGAGACATGATTGTTTCTGAAGGAATTGTAGCAGAAAGCTAGCTAATAAATGAAAGACATCCATATTTTGAACGTAACTCTGACCAATACAACTAAACTTTTCTCATTTTTGTCAAACGGTAATTTAAACTACATAATTATTAAGAGCAATTTAATACTATAGTATATACATGCTGATTTCAATTCCAATATTTCCTTCATTGTACCCATATTGTCTAGAGCCTCCTCGTATTAAAAACCGTCTGTGTCAAATCTGCGATAGTCATATCACGACGATGTCTACTTTAACATAGCAGTAACTCAGATGATGCACTTTATAGACACATATACCCCACCCAGTCACATTTTACTTACACCGGACCGACCAAAACTTCACATTATGCTGAACATTCAGCACTGGAGAGCGCTGTAGTCTAGTGGTAGAGCGTTGGACCCATGACCGAAAAGTCGTGTGTTCGATCCTCGGCATGACCATATGTGTTGTGTCCCTGAGCAAGACACTTTATCTGTATTTGCTTAGTACTGGTTCTACCCAGGAAGACATCGAGAGTGATTAAAATAAGTTCAAAGCTTTCATTACAATTGATGTAAAATAAATACGTTTAAACTAAGAAATGGAGCTACAAGTATCATATTTATGAAGTGTTTTGTGACCCGGCCGGAGATCGAACCCATGCTCCATCATACGCCACTGCTGCAGTATATACGTATGGGTTTCTTAAAGTTACAATTAGTCAAACATCCGGCAGTTAACATAATTTGAGCTGTATTCAAAAACTAAACTAAAAAGAAATCACATGAAAAATGAACATTTACATTCAATTTAAAGAAATACAAAAGTACATCGATGTTATACGTCTATTTGACGTATTTTCATACCGTACCTATTTCATTATAGTAAGGATTAAAGGCATACGCAAACTGTGAATTTTATACACTATCTGTCGCATTACATAAAATATACCCATGCAATCATTCGACATAAAAGTGAGGAAGTGTCGATTTTTACGGATTGCGGGAGGTGTACAGTACTGATTATACCAGGGAACCGGGGTTCTACCAAAAGAAAAAAGAAAAAAAAAGACCGTCATAAATACCTTTATATATGTTTATGTGTTTAAAATGACGTAAACACCATACAAAACATGTTAACCGTCCCGTATGAAAAATCTCAACATCGTGGCAAAGTTCCAAAACGGTCGTTTCAGCGAGACAGCAGTCTGCTATGCATAGCCTGGACGGAGACATTTATAAATGCAAATTGTCTACATTATTAATGCATACTGTCTATTGCCACCATTTATTAAATTCCAATACCAGATAGTGGTATAAAGTATGTGAAGAAAATGTAATATAAACCAAATCTACCCAGTCCAAAGGCGGATCTATCTCCGGAGTATTAACCTATGCTTGCCTGATTATAGGAATGCGCGCGCCGACTCGGTCCCTCGTTGTTCCGGCAGCGACTCTTAATTGCACATGGTAAGGTAGCAACGAACAGTTTCGTTGAGTTGATCACTTTGATAACGCAATATTATAATTACACATAGTAGCAGTGAAATGTGTATCTGTGTTGTAATGCACACGCTAACGCACACGCATCCCTTACAAGTGAACACTTATATTTCTGTGCTAATTTGTACTTCTAGCACGTCGTGCTACAAAGGTGAATATGTAATCAATATGTAACGCTTATCAAGGATTTGACCACAGCAAAGCGAGGTCGCCCACCTTGATTCAAAATGTTTGGTAGGAAGAAAGTAAAACCTTGCTTGTCATTAGATTGAAATTATTCTGATTCGCCAGAGAAGGGTATCAGCTGGCAATCACTAACAACAAACTTTATAGTTGCATATGTTCTTAAAGATCTTCTGACCTCTTGACCAGTATAAAATGTTGTCATATGGTCATTGTTTTACTATCATTATTGTAAATATGTACGCACTTGACCAATGTTTGAATAACTTATCTTATATGTTAAAACAATCATAAATAACAATGAACTTCGAAATTTTAAAATAACTGTAACTATGTCGTTATCCTTTTTTTACGATATGTATAAAATCATTTCGTTGTACATAAAAGAGAGTTAACATATTGGATCAAGTCCGTTTAATATGTATGTCAACTTTATTTAAAACGAAAATCCAATAGTATGGTTTGGCGACAGATAGGGACCAACAAATACCCGATACCCACTCATCTATCAAAGTTTCTATCCATTGACAGTATAACGGTCTGTGCGGGGAGGAAATCGTTTAACAGTTTAACAAATTAATAGTGAAGTTCAAGTGCTTCATTCAAATTTAAATTCATTTCATAAAGACGGATTTAGGTGAACGCAAAAAAGTGGTTACTATTTACTTATCAGTGAACTTAAAATAGTTGAAGTAACTATTTATGAAAATAATTTCAATGTTTCGTTGACAACTTGACTATATGTCAGGAAATATTTAAACAAACTGATAATGAACCGAACAGGATATATGTTTCAGGTAAAATATTTAAATATATATCATTTAATTAATATACAATATTCTCTTTTTGACTTTATTATAGGACAGTTTTGCTGGACGTGAGCATTAAATGATCATATTTGAATTGAATGTTGTTTAATTGCTCATCAACCCATTAGGGGTCATTTAGAGCCGCAACAGAGAGAGGGGAATGATACATGGGAATCCGGGTCTCTGTCCCACTCTTAGAGCCGCCACTGAGAGAGGGGAATGAAACATGAAAATCCGGGTCTCTTCCCCACTCTTAGAGCCGCCACTGAAGAGGGGAATGATACATGGACATCCGGGTCTCCTCCCCACTCTGAGAGCCGCCACTGAGAGAGGGGAATGATACATGGGAATCAGGGTCTCTTCCCCACTCTTAGAGCCGCCACTGAGAGAGGGGAATGATACATGGGAATCCGGGTCTCTGCCCCACTCTTACTAATGAATAGATCCATATTATTCTTAAACGTTTTCGGAGGATAGAGTCCGATACACGGGACCGCCTGGGTTAAGTCCGCATCCGACGGCCGTGAATATTGTGATGTTGTAACATATCTGCAATCAAATAGTATTAATCTTAAAGAAGTCTTGCCCAAGATCACACCGACGAAGCTCAGTGTGGTGTTTGAACCCGGATCCTCCGAATTATCCACTGGGCAACGCGAGTGCAAAAAAATAAATGTTTTGACCCTGCACATACTTGCAGCTTTTCTGCCCTTCATCGTGACGTGATGCAAGTGATTTATTGTACCTTTATGTACTTCTTCTTCTTATTATTTTTCTAAAAATCGCTTGAGTCCCGATCGATAGATAATAAGGCTGTTTAATTTCCGTTGCGTAATTAAATCAGTATTTCCAGGACGGTATTGTTTGTGAACTTTGTTTGCGTAATCGATAGGATTTGAGAATCAGATGAGTTACTAAAATATAAAGTTAATGGTGGTCTAAGGCCATATTTAAAAGCATCTTAGTTTTCCCAAACCCGGCCTTAAATTTTTCAGACGGGCAGGTAGCTGGCATTTTTTCTTATTTTTTCTTACCACGTATGTCAGATTATTTTGTTAATGCTGTTTAACTGTTTGTTTGGACACTACTTTTTGTACTTATTAATGACGATGTTAGTATATTGAGAGCGTATTGCAATGTTGAACAGATAACATTGTAGTAGTAGTAGTATTAGTAGTAGCAGTAGCAGTAGCAGTAGCATCAGCATCAGCATCAGCAGCAGCAGCTAGCAGTTGCAGTAGTAGTAGTAGTAGTAATAATAGTAGTAGTAGTAGTAGTAGCAGCAGCAGCAGAAGTTATTGTGTAGCAATAACAGAAACATTCGCAACAGTACTTCAATAGATGCTATTTTTAATGCAGTAATAACCACGTTAATTATCTTTCCAGGAACCTGTTGAGATGTCTAGCTGTGAAAGCATTGTTAAGGTGAAAACCTCAAAGAAAGACAAGGGGGTAAGTGTGGCTACTATATATAATTCATTTACTTCTGTCTAATCATAGTACAAATAATGCATATTTACAATACACATTACCCACAAATTTAATACTACGTCATTCTAAATAGAAGTATAGGAGACAATACAAGTTTTAAATCAAGAAAATCGGGGGAGAAATAAAAATTTCATGCGCTAAAGCCGTTTTTGATGGGCGATTTTCAATGCAAAATTCTGTTGATTGAAATTTTTAAAAGAAATAAAATTGTTGGATATTCGTTAATTAAGACTTAAAGTTTTATAGCAACATATGAAGGCTAGCTTACGTTATTTGAAATTTCTTAATTTTCTGCTGTTTTCTTAATTTTCAGCAAGGAATTTACATAAAAAAAGCCCCAACAAAAAAACATTTTGACTAAAATATTTATTTCTTCACCGATTTTCAAAACTAAGGTAGTTTTATTTACCACTAAAAATACCAGTTCTAATGATATATAAGTGATGTACGTATTATTTAAATTGCTGAAGCTATTGCAGAAAAAACTTTTGGCTGAAACAAGCGCCCCAAACAATAATCTCATTGTTGTGTTTAAACTATATTTCTAAATGATTTACATGATGAAAGACCATGTCATAGTTTAAGTCAATAACATTGCCTTTTCTTCTTTCTTTCATGTATAATCGTGTTATTTAATTGTGTTTTGATATTATTAAAGTTGTATATGTCGTTATATATAGATACTGCATTGTTTCCAAAGGACTAACGAGCATTTCATTCCGGTTGAAAGTTAAAATATAAAGCATCTGATCAAAACCATGAGTTCCCTTATTTTAAATTAGTAATTTCCTTTGTATACTGATTACAATAGGCAAGTATCTATGTCATGCTACAAAACAGCTATATCATAATTTCGCTTAGGCTATATAAAAAAAATGGAAAATTAAAACAAAGAGTTTTAAATGAATGTGTAGTATCGCTGAAGTTTTCTATGTATTTGCACGGGTGTAAATCGTATGATGGAAAATAAAACCTATCAAAAAAATCTAGTGTACAATAACTATCAGTTAGTGTATGGCAGACAGATGATAGAACATGCTACAAAACAAATAAAGTATGGTCTAGTTGGTTAATATAACAATCTCGATGTTTAAATTAACCAGCTCAATGAGACCTTACTTAATTATTACTTATTCAAGTGTTGGTATAGAAAAGCAAATGGCAAGCATGCCAACGTCTGACAGACCAAGCATGGAGGTCTATATGGAGATATGGGCTCGAAATACTAATATTGATATAATCTCAAAACTTTTGTAATGTTTACGTGAACAGCTTCTAAACATGTACACACAATATTTTATGTTGGCATCATTGTTAGACCCGGCATCATTGTTAGACCCGGCATCGTTGTTAGACCCGGCATCATTGTTAGACCCGGCATCATTGTTAGACCCGGTACCATTGTTAGACCCGGCATCATTGTTAGACCCGGCATCATTGTTAGACCCGGCACCATTGTTAGACCCGGCATCATTGTTAGACCCGGCATCATTGTTAGACCCGACACCATTGTTAGACCCGGCATCATTGTTAGACCCGGCACCATTGTTAGACCCGGCATCATTGTTAGACCCGGCATCATTGTTAGACCCGGCACCATTGTTAGAACCGGCATCTTTGTTAGACCCGATAAATAATTATTCGATTTCTAAACAAATGTCTCTTTTTTTTTTTTTTTTTACTAAAATCACTGTCTGAAATCGGTAGATTGTTCTATTTCCCATTGGAGATTATGGCATGCATGCAGCATTAGGAAAGATCGAAGATAAACATGGATCTCATTATTAATGAGATAGATATACGTACCTCATAGTCAGGATGAGACATTTAACTACGTCTGATTATAAATAATTGATACGGTGCGTGTACTCTCAAGCATTGCTAGAGTTCAGCGTATTATTACAATAATAAATCCAGTTGTATTGTATATTTCGGTAGTTTATCTGGTTATAATTCACGCGCTATCAGAAGCGAGGCAAAATTACATGCACTCTACCAGGTTGTCCTTCATTCAATTTCACCTTTGTCAACATCTCAGAATTTAGTCTGAGATCATATGATAATTTGTCTGGAAAATGGCGATCGCGACCTGACACCACCATTGATACGGGGCTACTGATTGAGTGGTAACAGTCCTATGAAATACCACTTATTCTGGACATTTTGGATATTTTGAATATGTTTAGAGTAGTCCGTTTAGAGCGATGATATTTTGGAAAGTACTGGTAAGCACAAACGTATTATTATAACCGTATATGAAACGAAATTTGTGTCTGATCAATTTTGACTATAAGACCACATAGACGAAAATCAGTGGTGCTAATGAGACTTGAACCCGGGTTCACCTGATTAAAAATAAAAGTCCACCGCGCTTACTACTGAGCCACTCTAACTCTCGATTACGAATCAAGCTGTACAGCTGATACACGTCAAACTCGAAGCGCGATTGAAAGCATTTGCGTCGTCGTGATGTTGGAGAAAACATGAGAACCCGGAGAAAACTAGTGTGTCCTCAAACCGTACCTTCTCACTTACAATTTCGAGATGGCGAATCGAACCCGGGTCTAATTGGTGAGAAACAAGCTCGCTACCAAACCGTACCCTCTCACTTACAATTTCGAGATGGCGAATCGAACCCGGGTCTAATTGGTGAGAAACAAGCTCGCTACCAAACCGTACCCTCTCACTTACAATTTCGAGATGGCGAATCGAACCCGGGTCTAATTGGTGAGAAACAAGCGCGCTACCAAACCATACCCTCCCACTTACAATTTCGAGATGGCGAATCGAACCCTGGTCTAATTGATGAGAAACAAGCGCGCTACCAATTGCGCGTCCCGTAAAAATGTTGTAAATTCGACAAACAAAATAATCTTATTTAATCACGAATGTTCTGAGGACTCCCCACACCGCTCCACTTTTTAACCCTTTTGCTAATGCCGTCTATAATTAAAAGTGTTGTAATAATTTGTTTAAATATTGATATATTTCAGGAAAAGAAGGATGGACGGTTTTACAAATTTGTCAAAAAGCATATTCTACAGAGGAAGAGTAACTCAAACGACGTCCGAGAAATCCATATAGTACCGGATGACGATGACGCTAAATGGGCGCGACGCTCCGGCGGAAGCGCTGCATCGCGGTCAAGCGAAGAAACCGCGAGCAGTGAAGAGGATCGTCTAGAAGTAGTCCATGATATGGCGGAAGAATACATTCCTGATGTTTGATGTTTTACTCGGCTTTTAGCGAAATTGGTGCTATTTGTAAGTTTTTTTATTTCAAAGGTTTATATATAAAAACACGCGTTTAATCGCATAGTCGCCATTTTAAAACTGTCGTGTATGCAAAAGGGGCGGTTATCTTGAAGTATTTATCGATTTATTAATCCAGTATTTTTTTTACTTTAAATATTCTTGCCTAATATCATTATTATTATTATTTTTTTAATTTTTGTTTCAATTATGTATATGTAACTAATTGCTTTGAAATATTTAAAATTATTTACAGATGTGAACATAACAGAACACAATTTTCTTCATATTTAGACTTTACAGTTTCTCATCTACAGCATTTTTAAAATTCATCAATAATGTCAGTAAAAGACTAAGCAAATGAACAAATTGCAAGTTATGTAGACAAATTAACGGGACACCGCGAGTATTATAAAATAATAATAGCAAGACTAACGATTGCCCTTTTAAATTCTATATCAGAAGGCATTTAATGACTATTACGACTATAACATTTAACTGGATCCAACGTTGTACATGCTGACGTGTTAGACGTGTGTACACTATTAGGTCTCATGATACGTCAGTAACATTAGTAAATTCCCAACATCTCGTTCTCTGTTTCTCAGCGGGATCCCGAAAAATCACGGGATTGGCCGAGTTTTCACGATTGGCAATATGTGCGACTTCCAGTCAACCGATCTCGGTCAATCAATAGACCCAATCTCATGTAACAACCATCATTTGAGACATTCACTCTCGTTTAACGATTATTATTATTTTGATAAATGATTTCAGTCTATTCAAGTTTGAGACATTTACTTTCGTTTAAAGATTGTTATACATTTTGATTAATGGATTTGTCTCATGTTTCCAGGTTTTGCCTACAGAGATTATATCATTGTTACGCGTCCCTGGACAGCGTAGTTGGATTAGAAGCATCGTGTCCGTGGTATTCACACGCGACATTATCGTTAAATTATTTAACGGTTAAACAATGGATGGATCAGATTGAAAGATTGTAAGTGGTGCACTGACATGCGCAGAAACACGGATTTCAGAACTCTCAAGTCCCGTGTGTGTTGATTGATCCACAACTTCCGGCGTTCATTTCTGATAAACCGCCAAAGGAGAAGGTTATATACCTGATGCTCAAGCATAGATATAGCTGTGCTAGTTATATACCTGATGCTCAAGCATAGATATAGCTGTGCTAACATACACAGAGACGCCGTACGCTGATTGTTATTTGTTCTGGCATTTTGAGAGGCTATTGAAACAATACAATTCCATTGCATTTTGTGGACAAAAAACGTCACTGTAACACGTAACCACGCCTAATATATGTTGTGTATTCCTAGACATTGTTTTTTATCATCCTCTAAACACTGTTACAATAACTGATTTCATTGATTTCACCGCGTATTCCGCATGTGGCTAAAACCCGAGATCTAAGAAGTAGAGATTGGACACTTCCTAAAATCTCGCGTTATCTTGTATGGCACAAGGTAAAACTGCCAACTCTCGTTCTTCATTTTCTGTTGTTATATTAAGACAGAGAGAATATATCACGACATTCTGAACATGACTTTCTTTAATTTGTTACCGTTTGGTGATTTCTATACAGTTACAGTTAAAAGTGCATACGTGAAATTTCGAGTATGTTCTATCTGAAAGCACATGTTGTCAATCTCTTGTTTATTACGTGTCTGTTAAAACGAAAGCGTTAACGTACATCATACTGATGTTTTCCATTACATGTTCTGGCGTTATGGTAGAGATTTTGTTCAGTCGATGTGTTCTCACTTTTCCAACCATTTAATTCAAAATAAAGTATGTAAAGCAGTCAGGGTTAATAGTGAGATTTTGTTATGGTTAACAATGTAATTGATGGGCGTATATTGCTCAAACTTTGTATACTGTACATTGAGAACTTGGGTTGCTTTGAAATTTGATTTAAAGAAAGCTTTTGAAATATATATACACGTTTAAATAATTAGTTTACGTACAATATGTACACCAGATAAATACCACATTTGAGATATAGAATTAAAGTGAGGGGAAAAAACCACCGCGCCCATTTAGCAGTGTATATGTAAGGCAATGGTATACTATGATCGGTCACACAATCTTGACGATGGTCAAGACATTTCTTGCAATAATCTTAAAAGAAGCAACAATGTAACCACTACTACTATTCAGTATTTACTGTTTCTGCATCTGCAAGACATTGGTCACCATAAACAACAGTATGGCCTTCTCGAATAAAAATAATGTTTTGCAATACGTGCAAAGACATGTTGTTTTTGTTACATAACGACTCTTAAGTTAATAAGGAAACGTAACAATAGTCGGTGTATTGTGCATATGCTGTACACATCCTCAATGTAAATGTCTCTTAAAGTGACACACGATGAGTTTGAGAAAGTTTTGCACATTAAAACAAACTTAAGATCTAATAAAGTGTCTATATTTTGTATTTCTAATTGTCTGCTATACTTTACAATTGAAAAACAAGGGGCGTCACGACAGTTTCGAGAAAAATGTAAAACATTGTTTAAAATTACAACTTATGTTGTTGTTTTTTAATACAATATATAAACTAGTATACAAAATGTGTTTTCAATAAGGACATAATGTTAAACATTGAACGAATGTAGTTTTCAGGCTAAGTTATTTTCGCTTTCTTAAAATACGTGTTCTTGGAAAGATATGGACTAAATACAAACCATTGTCATGTTTTACTTCGATTTAAACGTTATGTAATGATACTTCACTTGTACTGAGTTTAAACTAGTTTACATGATTAAGTGATTGTAAAATAAATATAGGACAGATTCGCTGTGATACAATGATGACTACGGAGACACGTACCGCCATATTTACATACACATAGGATCATAGGATCATTGCTTAGAACTTACCACTGTGTGGAAATACACCGGAACACAGCCACAAACATATGACTACAGCGAGAAAATATCCCGCATACATCCATACACGTATACGATCTCTGAGAGGAAATATCCCGCCAGACACCCATACACGTATACGATCTCTGCGAGGGCCAGAACTCCACAAACGTGTACGATCTCTGAGTGGAAATATCCCGCCAGACACCCATACACGTATACGATCTCTGCGAGGGCCAGAAATCCACAAACGTGTACGATCTCTGAGAGGAAATATCCCTCCAGACTCCCATACACGTATACGATCTCTGCGAGGGCCAGAACTCCACAAACGTGTACGATCTCTGAGAGGAAATATCCCTCCAGACACCCATACACGTATACGATCTCTGCGAGGGCCAGAAATCCACAAACGTGTACGATCTCTGAGTGGAAATATCCCTCCAGACACCCATACACGTATTTGATATTTGTGTGGAAATAATCCGCCGGACATTCACAAACATATAAGATCGTCGTGCAGAAACATAACGCCAACAAATCACAAACGTATAGGATCGTGGTGAAGAAATATTTCGCCAGAAAATCACATTAATCGAGAGATAATCACAAACATACAGGAGCTCTGTGAAGACATGAACCGCGGGATAATCCCAAACATATAGGATCTCCGTGAAGACATGAACCGCGGGATAATCACAAACATATAGGATCACCGTGAAGACATGAACCGCGGGATAATCACAAACATATAGGATCACCGTGAAGACATGAACCGCGGGATAATCACAAACATATAGGATCACCGTGAAGACATGAACCGCGAGATAATCACAAACATATATTATCACCGTGAAGACATAAACCGCGAGATAATCACAAACATATATTATCACCGTGAAGACATAAACCGCGAGATAATCACAAACATATATTATCACCGTGAAGACATAAACCGCGAGATAATCACAAACATATATTATCACCGTGAAGACATAAACCGCGAGATAATCACAAACATATATTATCACCGCGAAGACATAAACCGCGAGATAATCATACACGTATATTATCACCGCGAAGACATAAACCGCGAGATAATCATACACATATATTATCACCGTAAAGACATAAACCGCGAGATAATCACAAACATATATTATCACCGTGAAGACATAAACCGCGAGATAATCATACACATATATTATCACCGTGAAGACATAAACCGCGAGATAATCACAAACATATATTATCACCGTGAAGACATAAACCGCGAGATAATCACAAACATATATTATCACCGTGAAAACATAAACCGCGAGATAATCACAAACATATATTATCACCGTGAAGACATAAACCGCGAGATAATCATACACATAAAAGATCTCTGTGAGGAATTATTTGACTTATTCGTGATAAAGATTTCGAAACTCCTGTTGAGCTTTTTACCACACTCAATTGGATGACGTTTCCAGAAAGAGTTAAATTCCAAAAAGCAATCCTAATGTTTAAAACATTTAACGATCAAGAGTCTGCTTATCTAAGAGACACATTTACTCTAAATTCCGGTGACATTCATCCCAGTGAACGCAATGCAAATTAAGCTTTTTTTGAGATCAGTCGCAAGTTCTACAAGATTAGACCACTTTAAATACACTTTAATTCTGTGCATTACACACATTTGGCTCGCAGACTGTCCAATATCCGGAATAAAGTTGTTCAACATTTCGCGTCATTCACACTATGGTTATTTTGAAATAAACATGTTATTTCTACCTACCTTATATGCTCATACTCCCCAAAGAAATAGTCCTGACAGACACATTAAAATACTTACTGGCCCATGACAACAGAACTTCTATTTTGATATCAGGTTAGATTTAACAATGTAAAACAAAATAAATAAAAATAAATAAATAAAACAATTGGAAAAAACACATGCAAATTAGAAACATTTGATTTTTCTAATAATTTTTTTAGCCTCCAACGAAACGGAAGTCCTGACTGATCTGGCACAGTATACACTCTCTGTTTAGTTTACTTTTTCTACCAAGCAATTGTCTCAGATTTTCAAATACTAGTACTTGAACCAAATATTCATGAATATTTTACTACAAGCAGTCTTCGCGGTGAAGAGCTTGACCTATATAGAGACTATCGATTACCCCTATGGTAAACACTAAGCCGGATAGAGTGTATGAAGAGAAATCTTCACCATTAAGAAACCGCGGTCGGTCGCTACGCTCCCTACTTTTCGGTTTCTTAATGATAAAGATTTATCTTCTTAATCTCTATTCCACACCATTAGATTCATGTATAATCATACTGATATAAGGTCATTTTAGAGAAAAATGTACCGCCATTTTCAATGCAAATTTCTAGTCTTCGTTGTCTTTGTATATGTTTGTTTAATATGCTGACACGTGTTTGATTGAAACACTTATGTTTGGCAATAATAGATCATGTAGGTATTTTAAAATCTAATTTGACGTTCGTCGATGATTTAGTGTTGTTCCTTCGATGTATATTTAGGTTCATATTATAAGTATACACAATATAGTATCTGTTTGTGTATAACATACGGTTAAAGGATGAGAGATCTTTTTCTTTTTAAAAGTCATTTTGTGTGCCTATCTATCACAGTGTTTTAGAATGTACAACAGTTTTCTCTCATTGTTGACGAATATGGATGGTATTTTTGAAAAGCACAGTCATATCTATAGGATACGCCAATTCATTTTGCATAGACGTACATTATAGCTCTAAGCTCTGTACTGAGTTCCCTACTTATTTTTGCTTACTTGTTTTGAAGACCTATCTTAGTTATTTAATATCTTAGTTATTTAATATATTGAACTGGAAGATTCAAGTAAAAATATTCAAGATTTTTTGAGTTCTTATTTATTAACTGTTTCAAATGCAATCTCAATGGGATTACACAAAAGGCGATAACTCTTAAAACTCTTTTTTTCTGAATTGTGGATTCTAGTTAATATATGTATTTTGCTTTTGATGATATATATTTACTGTTCTGTTGTAGATTTTGTTTGGATTTCTATAAATACATATTTGTAAAACACGCTTTAACTAAATTTTATTTAAGAATCGTTTTCTCTTCTTGAACGTTAGTGTATTCATATATTTTATCATACTATTTATTTCATTAAAACACATACATGTACTGTTTTGTTTAAATATGAGATACAATTAAAATAAAGTTTGAAACATCGGTATTTGTTTTGAATTAAGGTCTACTGGCCATAGGTCAGCCGAACTGTCCTCCTCCAAGAAACAATAGACCGTTATTTGTGGCCTAAATTGTGCTAAAATGACGTAAAACACCATTCAAACAAACAAATAAACCATCGTCGTTCGTTAAGTATACATTTTCCAGTTTACGCAAACATTTTTGCCAAATGGTATTCAATACTGGACTAACCAAATTTGGCATTAAAATCTCCAACATCTCTAGAAAGTGTTACACAGTAAGCCAAGTCGGCGCTTGTATTACATAGATCTTGTCTTTGATTATCGGATTTATTTCAACTTGTTTACGCATAACTCTAACCACCGGCTTTGGATTTCTACAACTGGTAATAATGTTTGCAACATAAAGACGATTTTATGCATCATCGTTACATGGTTATGGCCCTTGATTATGTCAAAATAAATAACGTTCTGTTAGATTACAACTTAAGTAAATTATATAGGATATGCTGTGATACACATCTGAGACCAACGTTAGTTTCAGTTAGATTGATAATGGAGACTGATAATGAGCAATCTACATGCAATCTACATGTATATGCCCTTGTTACATATTTCCCATTCTTGATTAGTCAACAAATGGCATTTAAGAGTGTTTACGCAATACCATTAATTAATAAGTTGCATCTTTCTCACCAACACAAGAAATGTTCTGCAAGGCACAAGAACATGGTCACAGGTCTTATTTAGCTACAGGATAAATGGCCAGATAATGAAACGTTTGTTTGTTCGAATGTCGTTTCACGTCATTTTAAGCACATTTCAGGCCATATAAGATGGTCATTTCTTTTCTGGTAGTGGCAGACCATTCCATGTTTTCCGGGTGGAACCATTAATGTATACCTCCCGCTATCCGTAAGAATCGAAACTTTCTCACTTACAAGCAGCGGTGGGAGTCTAGAAGGTTTACAACGTGACGTTGTACAACCGCTTGACCATATAATGATTAAGAATTCTAACACGACCTCCGCAGTCTTTCTTATACACAAAGAAGAGAGACAGCTTATGTTATTGTACGATAAAATACAGCTGTTCCATGCGTATATTTCATCCGTTGGAAGCGCCACGTTACATGACGTCACTTGGCAGATATACGTCACAAAGACAAACTCAACAGTAATTTTAATGAAATGTTAATTACAACAAACTTGCCATGCTCTCAAACCGTGCACACCCCCGATATAAATCCATCATATGCATCAGTACATATGACATTAATACGCATCTTGAACAAGATGAGAACGTTTGACGGCATACAGCGCAAGCTATATGACGTAAGCAATGACTTAATTGTTTGTCGCGTGACTACTAGTGTAGAAGCTATAAAACACAGGTACATATTTATTATTTCTTAAATAATAAATACGTACATGTGTTTTATCGGTGAATAAAATACAGTTAGGAGTTCGGATGCGTAGTAATTAAATCACGAGTAATTAGCACGAGTGATTTAATTACTCGCATCCGAACGACGGACTGTATTTTATTCACCGATAAAATTCAGGTACGTATTTATTATTTCGATTCTAACACAACAATAACCCTATTGTTCACGCTATTGTTTGGGCACTATATATTATCTCGGAGGTGAAGGTTATCAGGCTGCTATGTGTTTACAGGCTGTTTCATTGGGCGCCCCCCATATGCAAAGTTCTGCGCGGTACAATAAGTGACGTTATGTAACGTGGCTTCAAACGGATGAAATATACAAGGGGAATTAATGGAACAGCTGTATTTTATCGTAGAATAACATACAGCTGTCTCTCTTTTTTGCGTATATGAAAGACTGCTCAGGTCGTGTTAGAATAATGGATAAAATAATAATATTAATAATAGACGCTCCCAGTGGGATTCAAACCCGCTGCGGCGAGAGACGGGAAGGGTTAAAACGCAGTTCGTGTTTATCCCCCTGATAATATATACTAATAATTATGAAAGCTCCCAGTGATATTCGAACCCGCAGCGGTGAGAGACTGGAAGGTTTACAACACAACGTCGTTAACCCTCGACCATATACTGATAATGGAAGAGGCTCTATATAAATACTAATAATGGAAGAGGCTAACACATCTAAATACCTTGAAATATACTTATCCATATTTTCTGCAATAGCATTATCAACGGGGCTGTATAGATAGCCAACAATATGCATGGATTCCTACAGCGGAATGTGCTTGTCACAAGCTATTAAACCGAGACCGCAAACGAAACATCTTATATTCTTCCTTTTCTAATAGTTTCTCGAAATATTTCATGATATACGTTCATAACACGGGAAGGTGTTCAGTGACATGGGTTGCAGTCAGCTTTCTTTGCCACTCTTATGGGCTAGAAAAGGCGATTACATGGATATTTTCTTTACTTTTATTTGTATAACCTTTTGAACTTACTCTAAATCTAGCCCTAACTCGGACGTTTCCCGAAGTAATAGTTTCCTCTTACATCCTTTGACATCATAAATTGCATACGTTGACATAAACTCACACCTAATTAATGATGCACGAAGGGTGTTGACTGTCAAGACATAATCAACAGAAGCGAATGTCGAATCTGACCAATGACAACTTTAAAGGGACACAAGGCAATCTCGAAGTATTTATCAATCATTAATAAGTACGTACGTGCGTGCTTGCGTGTGTGCTTGTGGTTCTTAGGTTTAAAGTCCCTCCGCCAGTGTACCAAGAAGAGAATCCCCCACTGTTACGGAATATTAAAATGTTGACTTGACCTAGCTGAGTGAGTCGTATACTCGTATGTACATTGTTTTACATTTTTGAAGTTAATAAAAAGCTAAAAATGCTACCGAGATTAGAAAACAAATCCATGTAAACACAACTTCTAAAAAACGATACACGTTGCTTAGAGTGTAAGTTTTGATAGTTATGTATTGAATTATCATCAGTACTGGTTATATATGTTAAACATATACTCACCAAAAAAAGAAAGTACCCTCTTTTTTGCTGGTATTCCCATAGACCAGGTTTTGAGGGCGAAGGACAGCTTAAACAGCGCTTTAATTAAACAGGTGTTGATGTTTGTAAGCACACTTCACTGAATATCCCATTAAACAGTTTTATTTTTTGCCAAGCAATATTTTTTATGGATGCTATGAAAACGTTAAATAGATGTAATTTGATGATTGTTGGTAATCTAAAGCTGCTACCTACCTAATCGGTGTTGTGTTTGTATGGTTTAAAAACATGGGGGATAACTCCCCCTGTGTACTGAACTTTACAAATTTATTGTATTCAATATACATCATTTACTTATTTCCTGTTTTGCTGTCTATATAATAGTTGTACTTTTTATTTTTGCTCGGTATATATGCCAGTCACTCCGACTCTTCCGGGCACAAACGCGTGTATCGTATATTTCGCAAAATGAACTTTTAACTTGAACAATAACACGAAATTACCTTTCAGTAATACATAATGCCATTTGTTATTATAACTATGTACATGAACATACTGTTATTTGTATAAATCATGATATGCACTAGTGAATGCCGTCTTACCATGCCACAATTGTATCATAAATGTAATTATTAATGCTGTGCTCATGGCATTTGTTAGGGTTAGTGCATAATAAAGATTTTCTTCTTCTTCTTCTTCTTCTTCTTCTTCTTCTTCTCCTTCTCCTTTTCTACTCTTCTTCTTCTTCTTCTTCTTCTTCTTCTTCTTCATCTTCTTCTTCTTCTTCTTCTTCTTCTTCTTCTGTGAGTCTTATGTGTGTCGTTTCTCGAGAAGTATGTCGTATTGTGTAAAAAAGCCTCTTGGTAGTTGTTCCTGTGTCGGTGAGATGATCGCCGTGTCGGTGAGATGATCGCCGCTGGTGTCTGCGTGACCGACCGGCGGAGACAACATATATACAGGCGGGCTTACTCATGTTCTCACCACTGAATGTACAAGGTTTATACGATTTGGACAACTCCGTATTATGCGCCACAGATGGGCAGCGAGAGGCCCATTCGTATTGACGATAAGCGTGTGGCGTTGTTACAGGTGTGGTCTGTGCCGAACTTCGTCCCTCCTGCTGTGTTGCGTCGTTAGTATTCTGCGTCGTTCTGCGTCGGTTGTCTTCTGCGGCGATAAATGTCGGAGATGTGAAGCCACGAATTGTCCTATCGAGGTCTGAGAGAGAGGAGAGTGACTACATCAGTCTACATACTAATGAGAATCCGCACAGTTGCTCATTAGGTGTGAAGATTTTCGATTGCTTGGTTTGAGGTGCATTGCTGTGTGCATTGCTTGTATAAGGGGTACTAGTATACATATGGGGTACTAGTATACACATGGGGTACTAGTATACACATGGGGTACTAGTATACATATTGGGTACTATTATAAATATGGGGTACTAGACTAGTATACATAAGGGGTACCAGTATACATATGAGTTACTAGTATACATATGAGGTACTAGTATACATATGAGGTACTAGTATACATATGGGGTACTAGTATACATATGGGGTACTAGTATACACATGGGGTACTAGTATACACATGGGGTACTAGTATACATATTGGGTACTATTATAAATATGGGGTACTAGACTAGTATACATAAGGGGTACCAGTATACATATGAGGTACCAGTATACACATGAGGTACTAGTATACATATGGGGTACTAGTATACATATGGGGTACTAGTATACATATGGGGTACTAGTATACATATTGGGTACTAGTATACATATGGGGTACTAGTATACATATGGGGTACTAGAATAGTATACATATGGGGTACCAGTATACATATGAGGTACTAGTATACATATGAGGTACTAGTATACATATGGGGTACTAGTATACATATGGGGTACTAGTATACATATGAGGTACTAGTATACATATGGGGTACTAGTATACATATGGGGTACTAGTATACATATTGGGTACTAGTATACATATGGGGTACTAGTATACATATGGGGTACTAGAATAGTATACATATGGGGTACCAGTATACATATGAGGTACTAGTATACATATGAGGTACTAGTATACATATGGGGTACTAGTATACACATGGGGTACGAGTATACATATGGGGTACTAGTATAAATATTGGTACCTCAGTTTTTAATATCATCCGAATGACTGGTACAACTGGTACAGTGGGTAATACATTCAAAATTATATCCCCTCGATTTATTAACCCAGTATTATTTAAACTTGCTTGCATATAACTAAATACAAAGTTAATGTCTTATTCCACCGTAGGTTTAAATATATTACAGCTTGCAATATATGAACGAAATTGCTTCGGTATCTGTAGAAATATTTTAAAGCGTTCATCGAATTTAGAATTAACTTAGCTATACGATTCGTTTGCTTGTTTGTTTCTACATCTATTTAGATTTGCATGTTTTTTGGATTCCAGCATTGACAAATGTATGTAATCAGCATATAGAAATATGCAGACAATTTTTTGTTTGAACTATTTAAATACGATTATGCAAGTTATGTAATAAGACCCACGCGATTAAATAAAAATCAAGAATGTCATGTGTCCCTTTAAGAAAACAACATCTGCTGTGACATGTTGACAGGGCAATCAGGCACCCCGTCTTATGCAACGTCAATATATGTGATATCAGGTCTACTACACAAAGACCATTGTGTCTTTCAAAGATGGTGCGAAGAAAGTAATATATTTGTCAATTCACTTCCCTGAAATGCGTAAGAAAATTATAACAAACATTGAACTAATAAATTGTCGTCAGTATAGTGCAATATGTATAATGTAAGAACTAAAGTAGTGTATTTGATAGTGTATAAAGTCTCCGTTGGCCGAATGATTAACGACGTTGCTTTATAAACCTTCACCTCTCACCGTTGCGGGTTCGAATCCCACTGGGAGCTCGACGTGTAAGTGAGGGAGTGTTGATTCTTACGGATGGCGGGAGGTGTACAGTACTGGTTTCTACCAGGAAAAGTGGCCTCCACCACAAAAAATCGACCACCACATATAACCTTACATTTGTTGAAAATGACGCAAAACACCATACATAGTGGATAACACCGACGCCACTAAGTTGTGATAGTGTATTCTTGGACAATACACTTTCCGTTAGCCTGGTCCGTCGATGGGGAACCACATTCTTTAGTTCTTACATTATACATATTGCACCATATTGACGACAACCGAGAGGTGTAATGTAGCGGAGTCTATCTTCACGTTATAGAACCACATGAGTCTAGAGACGGAGATGATATGAAAGCTACGCTAGAAAGTGGACTCAGCGTGGCATATTCCCTTACTGTCATATTCCCTTACTAGCATTTTTATTCATTGACGGGATGACAGTGACAGTGCGACAATATGGACTGATGAGGTGACTGGCGATATGGACTGATGAGGGAGTAACTTGGAGAAATTGGGGCGGAACGAGCGTAAAAATGTGTCTATATACCTGACAAATATCGATTGTACGGGCACCATTTTGGTCCAAAGATGAAACAAAGATATCGCGGGAAACCCCACGAACCCCATTTGTGGAAGGCGCACACCTACTCCCAAACACTCCCCACTTCGCACCTCGTATTAGGAGTATGTTGAAACAGGCGGCGCTACGCCCCTGCAAGTGGCGCAAAGGTCTGCAACGCTTTATTCATAGCTACAGATGTATGCACCGTTGGTTTGCTGTCTGGTTAGCATTTTTATTCATTGACGGGATGACAGTGACAGTGCGACAATATGGACTGATGAGGTGACTGGCGTCACCTCTTGACTGGCGTCACCTATGTTAATAACAAACGATAACTCTTCGATAGTGACAGTATATAATTATATATATCAAGTTCCATATCGCAGGCTGACAGCTTACGCTTAAATATAACAACATGGCCACGAGTGCATACGTACTTGCGAGGACAATTTCTATTGAAACACAGGCAACCTTTATTTGTGCATGCGTACGTACGTAGATATGGTTTTAATGTCGCATTTAACCTGTACTGTACACCTCCTGCCATCTGTAAGAATCGACATATCCTCACTTATAAGTCGGGCTCCCAGTGGAATTCGAACCCGCAGGGGTGAGAGGCGAGAAGGTTTACAGCGTAACGTCGTTATGGAGATATTGTAGCATGGTCGGTGACATTTCCTTTGATGAATGCACCAGATGAAATCCATCGTGTTTGCTGCTTTAAGATGCAAATGAGGTGGGTGGGATATATACCGGTTCATAAGGGCCTAGTATACCTAATCTCAGTTTCAAAATATTTCAGCATAAATATAAATATAAGAAAGTGCATGTCATGGGTGCTGGTTTGCATGTAATGCGTGCTGGTTTGCATGTCATGTGTCGTGCTGATTTGCATGTCACGTGTGCTGGTTTGCATGTCATGCGGCTGGTTTGCATGTCACTTGTGTTGGTTTGCATGTAATGCGTGCTGGTTTGCATCAAGTGAAAGTGATTATACTCACTTAGATGGGAAGGAAAGCAGACATGTGTCATGTGTGCTGATCGGCATATCATGTGTCGTGCTGTTTTGAATGTCAAGTGTGCTGGTTTGCAAGTCATGCGTGCTGGTTTGCATGTCATACGTGCTGGTTTGCATCAAGTGAAAGTGATTATACTCACTTAGATGGGAAGGAAAGGAGGTTGTAGGTCATACCTGAATTAAGTTAATCCAACACGAACCATGTACGTTACACGATTTCTTGTAATAGTTACACTATGAACTTGTCTGAAATGTATTAAAAATTAAACTTATGACCAATAACGACAGGCATTAAAGTCGTGGAAAAGACTACACTTAAAACATGTTTTATTTCATACCTGTATCAATCTAACCAAACACTTCCTGTCTTTTTAACCATGTGATAATCCCATATTTCCACTATTGTACTCAAACCAGTTGCTTTAATACAAAACAACTATATTCGTTTCATATTATACCCATCGAGTAACTAGAGTCCCATAAATATATTTTCAGTAGATGTGGATTCCAAACAATTCATAATCTGTTTTTGTACTATGGGATTAGATGTGGAGCCCAAAACAAAATTTAAAAAATCCATATTTGGTATTTGTTTTATGAAAAGAAAAATATTAACAAGAAAAAATCCTTTTTTGATACTTTACGTGTGTTTTTTCAAATTTTAGTACATGTTGAAAAAATATATTATTTCTGGAGAGTCCAATTAATAACTGAAATATCAAGTTGGAATTGAAATGTGCAACGTTCTGTTAGACTACAGAGGCATGAAATAAAGATGTCATTCGACAGTGTTGAGATACATTTATAGCAAGAAATAATCGCATTAATCGTAATTATGCTTGTCCGTGGTGCTTTGTAACACCGTATATAGCTCATTCCGTATATAGCTCACCAGTAAGCTTTATATGTAGGTATATAGTTCACATTTTCTACGTATACAGCTCACACCAAAGTAAGCTTTATACGGTAAAAAGGCATGATAATTCCGTATATAGCTTATCACCATCTAAATACAAAATTAGTTAAAATAGGAGCCGGAGCGCACAATAACAGAAAATAATTGCATAAATTATGTTGCTGGTTACATGGCGTCTACCCTTGTTACTACTACTACTACTACTACTACTACTACTGCTGCTGCTGCTGCTGCTGCTGCTGCTACTGCTACTACAACTACCATATAAGTACCACTGCTACTACGACTACTACTATTACAAATACTACTAACAGCACAACCACTACTACTTCTACAGATACGACTACCACTACTCTACGACCACTACTACTTCTACTATGACTACTGCGTTGAAATAGGACATTTTCCTGCTCATTTTGCGTTCTTCAAAGTAGATTTTAGGCATACTTTCAACGTAAGTACAGACACATTGCGGATGTTTACTCACGTGAGTAAATGAGTATGGCACGCTACGCGTCTGCCAACCGCTTAATATTACAAAAATACAACATAGTGCAACAAGTCATTATCTTTAATATACTGTTATATATTTCCTGGAAAGATGAGGATCTTTTCGTTACAAGTCATATATCTTAAACTATACTTTAATCATATATTTAGACTTTCATGTATCATAATCATACAAATACGAAATATGAGTATAATTGTAACAGGACTTAAAACATTTTCAGTTTTTAAAAGAGTAAGCTGTATTCGGAATCAAGGCACATGCCCTCCGTATATAGCTTATCGTGAGCTTTATTCGGTGACATTGCTCCGTATATAGCTCACTGGTGAGCTATCAACGGAATGAGCTATATACGGCGTTACAGTGCTTTGTAACTAAAAGAGAGAAATGATTTGTCCAGAGGCTTAAACTAGTATGATGAGAAGCACTCTGAGTACACTAAACTCAAATGCTGAAAAAAGTAATGGGAAGCAAGGAAAAGGAGAACGAAACACAAAACTGAGAAATCGTGGAAACCTTTTAGGTCTTCTTAAAGAGTGTATGAAGGCTAACTAGTAACCACGTGATGTAATATTGTCCGATAAATAACAAGTCTCAACTTACAATGAAATGATCCGATAAATCAGAGTCTCCTCTTACAATGAAATGATCCAATACATAAAAAGTCTCCTCTTACTATGAAATGATCCGATAAATAACAAGTCTCCTCTTACAATGAAATGATCCGATAAATAACAAGACTAATCTTACAATGAAATGATTTGATAAATAACAAGTCTCCCCTCACAATGAAATGATCAAATACATAACAAGTCTCCTCTTACTATGAAATGATCCGATAAATAACAAGTCTCCTCTTCCATGAAATGATCCGAAAAATAACAAGTCACCTCTTACTATGAAATGAACAAATAAATAACAAGTCTTCTCTTACAATGAAATGATCCGATAAATAACAAGTCTGCCCTTAAAATGAAATGATCAGGTAAATAACAAGTCTCCTCCTACAATGAAATGATCCGATAAATATCAAGTCTCCTCTTACTATGAAAAGATCCGATAAATAACAAGTCTCCTCTTACAATCAAATGACCCAATACATAACAAGTCTCTCCTTAAAATGAAATGATCCGATAAATAACAAGTCTCCTCTTACTATGAAATGATCCAATAAATAACAAGTCTCCTCTTACAATGAAATGATAACATAAATAACAAGTCTCCCCTTACAATGAAATGATCCGATAAATAACAAGTTTCCTCTTACAATGGAATGATCCGATAAATAACAAGTCTCCACTTACAAAGACATGATCCGAAAAATAACAAGTCTCCTCTTACAATGACATGATCCAATAAATAAAAAGTCTCCCCTTACATTGAAATGATACTATAAACAACAAGTCTCCCGTAACAATGACATGAACCGATAAATAACAAGTCTCCTCTTACAATGAAATGATCCGATAAATAACAAGTCTCCTCTTACAATGAAATGATCCGATAAATAACAAGTCTCAATGAATGGTCCGATAAATAACAAGTCTCGATGAAATGATACGATAATTAACAAGACTCAAATTACAATGACACGATCCGATAAATAACAAGTCTCCTCTTACAATGAAACGATCCGATGAATAACAAGTATCAGTAAAATGATCCGATAAATAACATGTCTCCGCTTACAATGAAATGAACCGACAAATAACAGGTCTCCGATTACAATGAAATGATCCGATAAATAACAAGTCTCAATGAAATGATGAGATAAATAACAAGTAATCCCTTACAATGACATGATTCGATAAATAACAAGTCTCCCCTTACAATGGAATGATCCGATAAATAACAAGTCTTCTCTTACCATGACATGATCCGATAACTAAAAAGTCTCCTCTTACAATGATAAGTAACAAGTATCAGTGAAATGATCCGATAATAACAAGTGTCCCCGTAAAATGAAATCATCCGAAAAATAACAAGTCTCCGATTACAATGAAATGATCCGATAAATAACAAGTCTCAATGAAATGATCCGATAAATAACAAGTCTCCCCTAACAATGACATAATGAGATAAATAAGAAGTCACCCCTTACAATGAAATGATCCGATAAATAGCAAGTCTCCTCTTACAATGAAACGATCAGATAAATAACAAGTCTCCTCTTGCAATCTACTCCTTACAATGAAAATATCCGATGAATAACACGTGTCCTCTTACAATGAAATGATCCAATAAATAAAAGGTAAGGTCTCCTTTTACAATGAGATGATCTGATAAATAACAAGTCTCCCCTTACACTGAAATGATCCGATAAATAACAAATTTCTTCTTACAATGAAATGATCCGATGAATAACACGGGTCCTCTTACAATGAAATGATCCAATAAATAACAAGTCTCCTCTTACTATGAAATGATCGAAAAAATAACAAGTCTCCTCTTACAATGACATTATCCGATCAATAATAAGTCTCCTCTTTAATGAAATGATCCGATAAATAACAAGTTTCCTCTTGCAATGAAATGATCCGATCAATAACAAGTCTCCTCTTACAATGAAATGATCCGATAAATAACAAGTTTTCTCTTACAATGAAATGATCCGATAAATACCAAGTCTCCTCTTACAATGAAATGATCCGATCAATACCAAGTCTCCCCTTATAATGAAATGATCAGATAAATAACAAGTCTCTTCTCACTATTAAATGATCCGATAAATAGCAAGTCTCCTCTTACAATGAAATGATTCGATAACAAACAAGTCTCCTCTTACAGTGAAATGATACGATAAATAAGAAATCTCCTCTTACAATGAAATGATCCGATAAATAACAGGTCTCCTCTTACAATGAAATGATCCAATACATAACCAGTCTCCTCGTACAATGAAATTATCCGATAAATAACAGGTCTCCCCTTACAATATAAATGATCCGATACATAAAAAGTTTCCTCTTAAAATGAAATGATCTGATAAATAACAAATATCCTCTTACAATGAAATGATCCGATGAATAACAAGTCTTCTCTTCCAATGAAATGATAAGATAAATAACATGTCTCCTCTTGCAATGAAATGATCCGGTAAAAACAAGTCTTCTCTTGCAATCTCCCCCTTATAATGAAATTATCCGATGAATAACACGTGTCCTCTTACAATGAAACGATTCAATAAATAAAAGGTCTTCTTTTACAATGAAATGATCTGATAAATAACAAGTCTCCCCTTACAATGAAATGATCCGATAAATAACACATTTCTTCTTACAATGAAATGATCCGATGAATAACACGGGTCCTCTTACAATGAAATGATCGATAAATAAAAGCTCCTGTTACAATGAAATGATCCGATAAATAACAAGTATCCTCTTACACTGAAATGATCCAATACATAACAAGTCGCCTCTTACAATGCAATGATCTGATAAAAAACAAGTCTCCTTTTGCAATCTCCTCTGACAATGAAATTGTCCGATGAATAACACGTGTCCTCTTACAATGAAATGATCGATCAATAAAAGGTCTCCTCTTACAATGAAATGATCTGATAAATAACAAGTCTCCTCTTACACTGAAATGATCCGATAAATAACACATTTCCTCTTACACTGAAATGATCCGATGAATAACACGGGTCCTCTTACAATGAAATGATCGATAAATAAAGCTCCACTTACAATGAAATTATCCGATAAATAGCAAATCTCCCCTAACAATGACATGATCCGATACATAACAAGTCTCCTCTTACAATGAAATAATCCAATACATAACAAGTCTCCTCTTACAATGCAATGATCCGATGCATAACAAGTCTCCTCTAACAATGATATGTTCCGACAAATAACAATTCTCCTCTTACAAAGAAATTATCCAATAAATAACAAGTATCCCCTTACAATGACATGATCCGATAAATAACAAGTCTCCTCTTACAATAAAACGATCCAATAAATAACAAGTCTCCTCTTACAATGAAACGATCTGATAAATAACAAGTCTCCTCTTACAATAACATGATCCTATAAATAACAAGTCGCAATGAAATGATCCAATAAATAAGAAGTTTCCCCTTACAATGACATGATCCGAAGAATAACAAGTCTCCCCTTACAATGACATTTTCCGATAAATAACAATTCTACTCTTACAATGAAATGATCCAATACATAACAAGTATCTCCTTTCAATGACATGATCCGATAAATAACAAGTCTCCTCTCACCATGACATGCTCGATAAATAATAAGCCTCCTCTTACAATGAAATGATCCGATAAATAGCAAGTCTCCTCTTACAATGAAATGATCCGATAAATACAAAGTCTCCTCTTACTATTAAATGATCCGATAAATAACAAGTCTCCTCTTACCATGACATGATCGATAAATAACAACCCTCCTCTTACTTGAAATTATTCGATAAATATCAAGTCTCCTCTTACTATTAAATGATCCGATAAATAACAAGTCTCCCCTTACAATGAAATGATCCGATAAATACCAATTCTCCCCTTACAATGAAATGATCCGATAAATACCAAGTATCCTCTTACAATGAAAGGATCCAATAAATAACACGTCTCCTCTTACTATGAAATGATCCAATAAATAACAAGTCTCCTCTTACAATGATATGATCCGATCAATAATTAGTCTCCTCTTTAATGAAATGATCCGATAAATAACAAGTTTCCTCTTACAATGAAATGATCCGATCAATAACAAGTCTCCTCGTACTATGATATGATCCGATAAATAACAAGTCTCCACTTACAATGAAATGATCTGATAAATAACTAGTTTCCTCTTACAATGAAATGATCCGATGAATAACAAGTCTTCTCTTCCAATGAAATGATAAGATAAATAACATGTCTCCTCTTGCAATGAAATGATCCGATAAAAAACAAGTCTTCTCTTGCAATCTCCCCCTTACAATGAAATTATCCGATGAATAACACGTGTCCTCTTACAATGAAATGATCCAATAAATAAAAGGTCTCCTTTTACAATGAAATGATCTGATAAATAACAAGTCTCCTCTTACTATGAAATGATCCAATAAATAACAAGTCTCCTCTTACAATGATATGATCCGATCAATAATTAGTCTCCTCTTTAATGAAATGATCCGTTAAATAACAAGTTTCCTCTTACAATGAAATGATCCGATCAATAACAAGTCTCCTCGTACTATGATATGATCCGATAAATAACAAGTCTCCACTTACAATGAAATGATCTGATAAATAACTAGTTTCCTCTTACAATGAAATGATCCGATGAATAACAAGTCTTCTCTTCCAATGAAATGATAAGATAAATAACATGTCTCCTCTTGCAATGAAGTGATCCGATAAAAAACAAGTCTTCTCTTGCAATCTCCCCCTTACAATGAAATTATCCGATGAATAACACGTGTCCTCTTACAATGAAATGATCGATAAATAAAAGGTCTCCTCTTACAATGAAATGATCTGATAAATAACAAGTCTCCTCTTACACTGAAATGATCCGATAAATAACACATTTCCTCTTACACTGAAATGATCCGATGAATAACACGGGTCCTCTTACAATGAAATGATCGATAAATAAAGCTCCACTTACAATGAAATTATCCGATAAATAGCAAATCTCCCCTAACAATGACATGATCCGATACATAACAAGTCTCCTCTTACAATGAAATGATCCAATACATAACAAGTCTCCTCTTACAATGCAATGATCCGATGCATAACAAGTCTCCTCTAACAATGAAATGTTCCGACAAATAACAATTCTCCTCTTACAAAGAAATTATCCAATAAATAACAAGTATCCCCTTACAATGACAAGATCCGATAAATAACAAGTCTCCTCTTACAATAAAACGATCCAATAAATAACAAGTCTCCTCTTACAATGAAACGATCTGATAAATAACAAGTCTCCTCTTACAATAACATGATCCTATAAATAACAAGTCGCAATGAAATGATCCGATAAATAAAAAGCCGTATCTTACAATGAAATGATCCGATAAATAACAAGTGTCCTCTAACAATGCAATGATCTGATAATAAGAAGTCTCCTCTTACAATGAAAGGATCCAATAAATAACAAGTCTCCTCTTACTATGAAATGATCCAATAAATAACAAGTCTCCTCTTACAATGATATGATCCGATCAATAATTAGTCTCCTCTTTAATGAAATGATCCGATAAATAACAAGTTTCCTCTTACAATGAAATGATCCGATCAATAACAAGTCTCCTCTTACTATGATATGATCCGATAAATAACAAGTCTCCTCTTACAATGAAATGATCCGATAAATAACAAGTCTCCTCTTACAATGAAATGATCCTATAAATACCAAGTCTCCTCTTACAATGAAATGATCCGATAAATAACAAGTCGCCTCTTACTCTTAAATGATCCGATAAATAACAAGTCTCCTCTTACAATGAAATTAATCGATAAATAACAAGTCTCCTCTTACTATGCAATAATCCGATAAATAATACGTTTCCTCTTACAATGAAATGATCCGATAAATAACAAGACTCCTGTTACTATGAAATGATCCGATCAATAACAAGTCTCCTCTTACAATGAAATGATCCGATAAATAATAAGTCTCCTCTTCGAATGAAATGATCCAATACATAACAAGTCTCCTCTTACAATGAAATGGTCCGATAAATAACACGTCTCCTCTTACAATGAAATGATCCAATAAATATCAAGTCTACCCTAACAATGAAATGATCCGATAAATAACAAGTCTCCGCTTACAATGAAATGATGAGATAAATAACAAGTCACAATGAAATGATCCGATAAAAAAAAGTCTCCAATAACAATGACATGATCCGATAAATAACATGTATTCTCTTACAATGACATGATCTGATACATAACAAGTCTCCCCTAACAATGACATGATCCGATAAATAAAAAGTCTCCCCTTACCATGACATGATCTGATAAATAACAAGTCTCTCCATTCAATGACATGATCCGATAAATAACAAGTCTCCTCTTACCATGACATGATCGATAAATAAATAACAAGCCTCCTCTTACTATGAAATGATCCGATAAATAATAGCAAGTTTCCTCTTACAATTAAATGATCCGATAAATAACAAGCCTCCTCTTACAATGACATGATCCGATAAATAACAAATCTCCCCTTTCAATGAAATGATCCGATAAATAACAAGTCTCCCCTTACAATGAAATGATCCGATCAATACCAAGTCTCCTCTTACAATGAAATGATCCGATCAATACCAAGTCTCCTCTTACAATGAAATGATCCATTAAATAACAAGTCTCCTCTTACTATTAAATGATCCGATAAATAACAAGTTTCCTCTTACAATGAAATGATCCGATAAATACCAAGTCTCCTCTTACAATAAAATGATCCGATGAATAGCAAGTCTCCTCTTACAATGAAATGATCCGATAAATAACAAGTCTCCTCTTACTATTAAATGATCCGATAAATAACAAGTCTCCTCTTACCATGACGTGATCGATAAATAACAACCCTCCTTTTACTATGAAATTATTCGATAAATATCAAGTCTCCTCTTACTATTAAATGATCCGATAAATAACAAGCCTCCTCTTACAATGACATGATCCGATAAATAACAAATCTCCCCTTACAATGAAATGATCCGATAAATAACAAGTCTCCGCTTACAATGAAATGATCCGATAAATACCAATTCTCCACTTACAATGAAATGATCCGATAAATACCAAGTATCCTCTTACAATGAAATGATCAAATAAATAACACGTCTCCTCTTACTATTAAATGATCCGATAAATAACAATTTTCCTCTTACAATGAAATTATCCGATGAATACCAATTCTCCTCTTACAATGAAATGATCCGATAAATACCAAGTCTGCTCTTACAATGAAATGATCCGATAAATAACAAGTCTCCTCTTACTATTAAAGTATCCGATAAATAACAAGTCTCCTCTTACAATGAAATGATCCGATAAATAGCAAGTCTCCCCTAACAACGAAATGATCCGATAAATAATAAGTCTCCTCTTCGAATGAAATGATCCAATACATAACAAGTCTCCTCTTACAATGAAATAATCCGATAAATATCAAGTCTCCTCTAACAATGAAATGATCCGATAAATAACAAGTCTCCGCTTACAATGAAATGATCCGATAAATAACAAGTCACAATGAAATGATCCGATCAATAACAATTCTCCACTTACAATGACATGATCCGATAAATAACAAGTCTCCCCTACAATGAGATGATCTGATAAATAACAAGTCTCCCCTTACAATGACATGATACGATGAATAACAAGTCTCCCCTTACCATGACATGATCTGATAAATAACAAGTCTCTCCTCTCAATGACATGATCTGATAAATAACAAGTTTCCTTCTTACCATAACATGATCGATAAACAACAAGCCTCCTCTTACAACGAAATGATACGATAAATAGCAAGTCTCCTCTTACTACTAAATGATCCGATAAATAACAAGCCTCCACTTACAATGCCATGATCCGATAAATAACAAGTCTACTCTTACAATGAAATGATCCAATACATAACAAGTCTCCTGTTACAATGCAATGATCCGATACATAACAAGTCTCCTCTTACAATGAAATGTTCGCATAAATAACAAGTCGCAATGAAATATCCGATAAATAAAAAGTCTCCCCTTACAATGACATGATCCGATAAATAACAATTCACCCCTTAAAATGACACGATCCGATAAATAACAAGTCTCCCCTTACCATGACATAGTCTGATTAATAACAAGTCTCTCCTTTCAATGACATGATCCGATAAATAACAAGTCTCCACTTACCATGACAAGATCGATAAATAAAAAGCCTCCTATTACAATGAAATGATCCAATAAATAACAAGTCTCCTCTTACTATTAAATGATCCGATAAATAACAAGTCTCCCCTCACAATGAAATGATCCAATAAATAACAAGTCTCCTCTTACAATGAAATGATCCGATAAATAACAAATATTCTCTTACAATGAATTGATCCGGTAAAAAACAAGTCTCCTCTGACAATGAAACGATCCGATAAATAACAAGCCTCCTCTTACAATGAAATGATCCGATATATAACTAGTTTCCTCTTACAATGGAAAGATCAGATAAATAACAAGTCTCCTCTTAAAATGAAATGATCCGATAAATAACAAGTCTCCTCTTACAATGAAATGATCCAATAAATAACAAGCCTCCTCTTACAATGACATGATCCGATAAATAACAATTCTCCTCTTACAATGAAATGATCCGATAAATAACAAGCCTCCTCTTACAATGAAATGATCCGATCAATACCAAGTCTCCTCTTACAATGACATGATCCGATAAATAACAACTCTTACAATGACATGATCCGATAAATAACAAGTCTCCTCTTACAATGACATGATCCGATAAATAACAAGTCTCCTCTTGTAATGAAATTATCCGATAAATAAAAAGTCTCCTCTTACAATGAAATGATCCAATACATAACAAGTCTTCTCTTACAATGCAATGATCCGATAAATAGCAAGTCTCCTCTTACAATGAAATGATCCAATAAATAACAAGTCCTCCCTTACAATCACATGATCCGATAAATAACAAGCCTCCTCTTACAATGACATGATCCGATAAATAGCATGTCTCTTCTTACAATGAAATGATCCGATAAATAACAAGTCTCCTCTTACAATGAAATGATCCAATACATAACAAGTCTTCTCTTACAATGCAATGATCCGATAAATAGCAAGTCTCCTCTTACAATGAAATGATCCAATAAATAACAAGTCCTCCCTTACAATCACATGATCCGATGAATAACAAGCCTCCTCTTACAATGACATGATCCGATAAATAACAAGTCTCCTCTTACTATGAAATGATCCGATACATAACAAGCCTCATCTTACTATGAAATGCTCCAAAACATAAAAAGTCTCCTCTTCCAATGAAATGATCCAAAACATAACAAGTCTCCTCTTACAATGCAATGATCCGATAAATAACAAGTCTCCGCTTACAATGAAATGATCCGATAAATAATACGTCTCCTCTTACAATGAAATGATCTGATCAATAACAATTCTCCTCTTACAATGAAAGTATCCGATAAATAACAAGTCCCCCCTTACAATGAAATGATCCGATAAATAACAGTTCTCCTATTACAATGAAATTATCCGATAAATAACAAGTCCCCCCTTACCATGCTTACAATGACATGATCCGATAAATAACAAGTCTCCACTTACAATGAAATGATCCAATGAATAACAAGTCTCCCATAACAATGACAAGATCCAATAAATAACAAGTCTCCGCTTACAATGAAATGATCCGATAAATAAAAAGTCTGCTCTTACAATGAAATGATCTAATAAATAACAAGTCTCCTCTTACAATGAAATGATCCGATAAATAACAGGTCTCCTCTTACAAAGAAATGATCCGATACATACGTGTCTCTCCTTACAATGAACAGATCCGATAAATAACAAGTCTCCTCTTACAATGAAATGACAAATAACAAGCCTCTCATTACAATAACATTATCCGATAAATAACAAGTCTCCCCTCACAATGAACTGATCCCATCAATACCAAGTCTGCCATTACAATGACATAATCCGATAAATGACAAGTCTCCCCTAACAATGAAATGATCAGAAAAATAACAAGTCTCTAATTACAATCACATGATCAGATAAATAACAAATCTTCTCTAACAATGCCATGATCCGATAAATAACAAATCTCCCCTTACAATGGAATGATCCGATAAATAACATGTCTCCCATTACCATGCCATGATCCGATAAATAATAAGTCTCCTCTTACAATGAAATGATCCGATAAATAACAAATCTGCCATAACAATGACATTATCCGATAAATAACAAGTCTCCCATCACAATGAAATGATCCCACAAATAACAAGTCTCCCCTAACAATGAAATGATCAGATAAATAACAAGTCTCCAATTACAACCACATGATCAGATAAATAACAAGTCTCCTCTTACAATGCCATGATCCGACAAATAACAAATCTCCCCATACAGTGGAATGATCCGATAAATAACAAGTCTCCCTTTACAATGCCATGATCCGATAAATAACATGTCTCCCATTACAATGGAATGATCCGATAAAAAACAAGTCTCCCCTTACAACGACATGATCCGATACATAACAAGTCTCCTCTTACAATGAAATGATTCGATAAATAACAACTCCCAATGAAAAGATCCGAAAAATAACAAGTCTCCTCTTACCATGAAATAATCTGACAAATAACAAGTCTCCTTTTACAACGAAATGATCCGATAAACAACAAGTATCCTCTGAAAATGACATGGTCCGATAAATAACAAGTCTCAGTGAAATGGTGCGATAAATAACAAGTCTCAATGAAATGATACCATAAAAAAAAAAGTCTCCCCTTACAATGACATGATCCGATAAATAACAAGTCTGCCCTTACAATGACATGATCCGATAAATAACAAGTCTCCCCTTACAATGACATGATCCGATAAATAACAAGTCTCCCCTTACAATGACATGATTTGATCAATAAAAAAATTCTCCTTTCAATGACATGATCCGATAAATAACAAGTCTCCTCTTACCATGACATGATCGATAAATAACAAGCCTCCTTTTACTATGAAATGATCCAATAAATAGCAAGTCTCCTCCTACAATGAAATGATCCGATAAATAACAAGTCTCCTCTAACTATTAAATGATCCGATAAATAACAAACCTCTTCTTACAATGAAATGATCCGATAAATAACAAGTCTCCGCTTACAATGAAATGATCAGATAAATTACAAGTCTCTCCTTACAATGACATGATCCGATAAATAACAAGTCTCCCCTTACAATGACATGATCCGATAAATAACAAGTCTCCCCTTACCATCACATGATCTAATAAATATCAAGTCTCCCCTAACAATGAAATGATCCGATAAATAACAAGTCTCCGCTTACAATGAAATGATCCGATAAATAACAAGTCACAATGAAATGATCCGATCAATAACAAGTCTCCACTTACAATGATATGATCCGATAAATAATAAGTCTCCCCTTAAAATGAGATGATCCGATAAATAACAAGTCTCCCCTTACAATGACATGATCCGATGAATAACAAGTCTCCCCTTACCATGACATGATCTGATAAATAACAAGTCTCTCCTCTCAATGACATGATCCGATAAATAACAAGTTTCCTTCGTACCATGACATGATCGATAAATAACAAGCCTCCTTTTACAATAAATGATCCGATAAATAGCAAGTCTCCTCTTACTACTAAATGATCCGATAAATAACAAGCCTCCACTTACAATGACATGATCCGATAAATAACAAATCTCCTCTTATAATGAAATGATCCGATAAATAACAAGCCTCCTCTTACAATGAAAATGATCCGATATATAACAGGTCTCCTCTTACAAAGAAATGAGCCGATACATAAGTGTCTCCCCTTACAATGAACAGATCCGATAAATAACAAGTCTCCCCTTACAATGAAATGATCCGATAAATAACAAGTCTCCGCTTACAATGAAATGATCTGATCAATAACAAGTCTCCTCTTACAATTAAATGATCCGTTAAATAACAAGTCTCGGCTTACAATGAAATGATTCACTAGTCTCCTCTTACTATGAAATGATCCGATAAATAACAAGTCTCCCATTACAATGACTTTATTCGATAAATGACAAATCTCCTCTTACAATGAAATGATACGATAAATAACATGTCTCCCATTACAATGACATTATCCGATAAATAACAAATCTCCCCTTACAATGGAGTGATCCGATAAATAACATGTCTCCCATTACCATGCCATGATCCGATAAATAACAAGTCTCCTCTTACAATGAAATGATCCGATATATAACAGGTCTCCGCTTACAATGAAATGATCCGATAAATAACAAGTCTCCTCTTACAATGAAATGATCTGATAAATAACAAGTCTCCTCTTACAATGAAATGATCCGATAAATAACAGGTCTCCTCTTACAAAGAAATGATCCGATACATAAGTGTCTCCCCTAACAATGAACAGATCCGATAAATAACAAGTCTCCTCTTACAATGAAATGAACCGATACATAACAAGTATCCTCATACAATGAAATGGCGAGATAAATAACAAGTATCCCCTTACAATGAAATGATCCGATAAATAACAAGTCTCCGCTTAGAATGAAATGATCTGAAAAATAGCAATTCTCCTCTTACAATGAAATGATCCGATAAATAACAAGTCTCCACTTACAATGAAATGAACCGATACATAACAAGTCTCCTCACATAATGAAATGATGAGATAAATAACAAGTATCCCATTACAATGAAATGATCCGATAAATAACAAGTCTCCCCTTACAATGAAATGATCCGATAAATAACAAGTCTCCGCTTACAATGAAATGATCTGATCAATAACGAGTCTCCTCTTACAATTAAATGATCCGTTAAATAACAAGTCTCGGCTTACAATGAAATGATTCACTAGTCTTCCCTTACAATGAAAGGATCCGATAAATAACAAGTCTCCCCTAATAATGAAATGATCCGATAAATAACAAGTTTCCCATTACAATGATATCATCCGATAAATGACAAATCTCCTCTTACAATGAAATGATAAGATAAATAACAAGTTCCCATTACAATGATATTATCCGATAAATGACAAATCTCCTCTTACAATGAAATGACAAATAACAAGTCTCCCATTACAATGACATTATCCGATAAATGAAAAGTCTCCTCTTACAATGAAATGACAAATAACAAGTCTCCCATTACAATGAAATGATCCGATAAATAACAAGTCTCCCATTACAATGATATTATCCGATAAATGACAAATCTCCTCTTACAATGAAATGATCCGATAAATAACAAGTCTCCGCTTACAATGAAATGATCTGATCAATAACAAGTCTCCTCTTACAATTAAATGATCCGTTAAATAACAAGTCTCGGCTTACAATGAAATAATTCACTAGTCTCCCCTTACGATGAAAGGATCCGATAAATAACAAGTCTCCCCTAATAATGAAATGATCCGATAAATAACAAGTTTCCCATTACAATGATATTATCCGATAAATAACAAATCTCCTCTTACAATGAAATGATCCGATAAATAACAAGTCTCCCATTACAATGACATTATCCGATATATGACAAGTCTCCTCCTACAATTAAACGATCCGATAAATAACAGTCTCCCCTAACAATGAAATGATCAGATAAATAACAAGTCTCTAATTACAATCACATGATCAGATAAATAACAAGTCTCCTCTTACAATGCCATGATCCGATAAATAACAAATCTCCCCTTACAATGGACTGATCAGATAAATAACAAGTCTCACATTACAATGCCATGATCCGATAAATAACAAGTCTCCTCTTACAATGAAATGATCCGATAAATAACTAGTCTCCCATTACAATGACATTATCCGATAAATAACAAATCTCCCATCACAATGAAATGATCCAATAAATAACAAGTCTCCCATTACAATGACATTATCCGATAAATACCAAATCTCCCTTCACAATGAAATGATCCAATAAATAACAAGTCTCCCATTACAATGACATTATCCGATAAATAACAAATCTCCCATCACAATGAAATGATCCAATAAATAACAAGTCTCCAATTACAATGCCATGATCCGATAAATAACAAATCTCCCCATACAATTGAATGATCCGATAAATAATAAGTCTCCCTTACAATGCCATGATCCGATAAATAACATGTCTCCGATTACAATGGAATGATCCGATAAAAAACAAGTCTCCCCTTACAACGACATGATCCGATACATAACATGTCTCCTCTAACAATGAAATGATACGATAAATAATAAGTCTCAATGAAAAGATCCGATAATAACAAGTCTCCTCTTACAATGAAATGATCTGACAAATAACAAGTCTCCTTTTATAACGAAATGATCCGATAAATAACAAGTGTCCTCTTACAATGACATGATCCGATGAATAACAAATCTCCCCTTACAATGACACGATCCGATAAATAACAAGTCTCCCCTTACCATGATATGATCCGATACATAACAAGTATCCCCTGACAATGAAATGATCCGATGAATAACAAATCTCCCCTTACAATGACACGATCCGATAAATAACAAGTCTCCCCTTACCATGATATGATCCGATAAATAAAAGTCTTCCCTTACAATGACAAGATCCGATAAAGAACAAGCCTCCTCTAACAACGAAATGATCCGATAAATAGCAAGTCTACTCTTATAATGGAATGATCCGATAAAAAACAATTCTCCTCTGACAATGAAATGATCCGATAAATTACAAGTCTCCACTTACAATGAAATGATTCGATAAATAACAAGTCTCCCATTACAATGAAATGATCCCATAAATAACAGTCTCCCCTAACAATGAAATAATCAGATAAATAACAAGTCTCTAATTACAATCACATGATCAGATAAATAACAAGTCTCCTCTTACAATGCCATGATCCGATAAATAACAAATCTCCCCTTACAATGGACTGATCAGACAAATAACAAGTCTCCCATTACAATGAAATGATCCCATAAATAACAAGTCTCCCGTCAGAATGAAATGATCTCATAAATAACAAGTCTCGGCTTACAATGAAATGATTCACTTGTCTCCCCTTACAATGAAAGGATCCGATAAATAACAAGTCTCCCCTAATAATGAAATGATCCGATAAATAACAAGTTTCCCATTACAATGATATCATCCGATAAATGTCAAATCTCCTCTTACAATGAAATGATCCGATAAATAACAAGTCTCCCATTACAATGAAATGATCCCATAAATAACAAGTCTCCCCTCAGAATGAAATGATCTCATAAATAACAAGTCTCGGCTTACAATGAAATGATTCACTTGTCTCCCCTTACAATGAAAGGATCCGATAAATAACAAGTCTCCCCTAATAATGAAATGATCCGATAAATAACAAGTTTCCCATTACAATGATATCATCCGATAAATGTCAAATCTCCTCCTACAATTAAATGATCCGATAAATAACAGTCTCCCCTAACAATGAAATAATCAGATAAATAACAAGTCTCTAATTACAATCACATGATCAGATAAATAACAAGTCTCCTCTTACAAGGCCATGATCCGATAAATAACAAATATCCCCTTACAATGGACTGATCAGATAAATAACAAGTCTCCCATCACAATGAAATGATCCCATAAATAACAAGTCTCCCATTACCATGACATGATCCGATAAATAAAAGTCTTCCCTTACAATGACATAATCCGATAAAGAACAAGCCTCCTCTAACAACGAAATGATCCGATAAATAGCAAGTCTACTCTTACAATGGAATGATCCGATAAATAACAATTCTCCTCTGACAATGAAATGATCCGATAAATTACAAGTCTCCACTTACAATGAAATGATTCGATAAATAACTAGTCTCCTCTTACAATGAAATGATCCGATAAATAGCAATTCTCCTGTTACAATGAAATGATCCGATAAATAACAAGTCTCCCCTTACAATGACATGATCCGATAACTAACAAGTCTCCCCTTACAATGAAATGATCCGATAAATAACAATTCTCCTCTGACAAAGAAATGATCCGACAAGTAACAAGACTTCCCTTACAATGAAATGATTCGATAAATAACAAGTCTCCTCTTACAATGACATGATCCGATAACTAACAAGTCTCCCCTTACAATGACCTGATCCGATAAATATCAAGTATCCTCTTACAATGAAATGATCCGATAAATAACAATTCTCCTCTGACAAAGAAATGATCCGACAAGTAACAAGACTTCCCTTACAATGAAATGATTCGATAAATAACAAGTCTCCTCTTACAATGACATGATCCGATAAATAACAAGCCTCCTCAAGGAAATGATCCGTTTAATAGCACGTCCCCTCTTACAATGAAATGATGCGATAAATAACAATTCCCCTCATACAATGAAATTATCCGATAAATAACAAGTCTCCCCTTACAATGACATGATCCGATAAATAAAAAGTCTTCACTTACAATGACATGATCCGATAAATAACAAGTTTCCCCTTACAATGACATGATCCGGTAAAGATCAAGTGTCCCTTTACAACGAAATGATCCGATAAATAACAAGTCTCCTCTTACAGTGAAATGAGCCGATAAAAAACAAGTCTCCTCTCACAGCGAAATGATTAGTTACATAATAGGTCTCCTCCTATAATGAAATGATCCTATAAATAACAAGTCTCCCCTTACAATGACATGATCCGATAACTAACTAGTCTCCTCTTACAATGAAATGATCTGATAAAGAACAAGTGTCCTTTACGATGAAATGATCCGATAAATAACAGGTCTCCTCTTACAATGAAATGATCCGGTATATAACAAGTCTCCCATTATAAGTGGAGATTTGTTATTTTTCGGATCATTTCACTGTAAGGGGCTTACAATGAAATGATCCGATAACTAACAATTATCCTCTTACAATAAAATGATACGATAACTAACAAGTCAACTCTCACAGTGAAATTATCTGATAAATAACATGTCTCCGCTTACAATGAAATGATCCAATAAATAACAAGTCCCCCTTTACAATGACATGATCCGATAAATGACAGGTCTCCTCTTACAATGAAATGATCCGATAAATAACAAGTCTCCCTTTACAATGACATGATCCGATAAATAACAGGTCTCCTCTTACAATGAAATGGTCCGATAAATAACAAGTCACCTCTTACAATGAAAAGATCCGGTAAATAAAAAGTCTCCTCTTACAATGAAATGATCCGATAAATAACAAATCTCCCATTACAATGACATTATCCGATAAATAACAAGTCTTCCCTCACAATGAAATGATCCCATAAATAACAAGTCTCCCATTACAATGACATTATCCGATAATGACAAGTCTCCCCTTACAATGAAATGATCCGATGAATAACAAGTCTCCCCTTACAATGAAATGATCAGATAAATAACACGTCTCCCCTTACAATGAAATGATCCGATAAATAACAAGTCTCCACATGTATAGTATTTGTATAGAGTATGATATGTATAGTATTTGTATAGAGTGTGATATGTATAGTATTTGTATAGAATGTGATATGTGTAGTATTTGTATTGAGTGTGACATGTATAGTATTTGTATAGAGTATGATATGTATAGTATTTGTATAGAATGTGATATGTGTAGTATTTGTATAGAGTATGATATATATTGTATTTGTATATAATGTGATATGTATAGTATTTGTATAGAGTGTGACATGTATAGTGTTTGTATAGAGTGTGATATGTGTAGTATTTGTATTGAGTGTGATATGTAAAGTATTTGTACAGAGTGTGATATGTATAGTATTTGTATAGAATGTGATATGTATAGTATTTGTATAGAGTGTGATATGTATAGTATTTGTATAGAGTATGATATGTATAGTATTTGTATAAGGTGTGATATGTATAGTATTTGTATAGAGTATGATATGTATAGTATTTGTATAGAGTGTGATATGTATAGTATTTGTATTGAGTGTGATATGTAAAGTATTTGTACAGAGTGTGATATGTATAGTATTTGTATAGAATGTGATATGTATAGTATTTGTATAGAGTGTGACATGTATAGTATTTGTATAGAGTGTGACATGTATAGTATTTGTATAGAGTGTGCTATGTATAGTATTTGTATTGAGTGTGATATGCATAGTATTTGTATAGAGTGTGATATGTGTGGTATTTGTATAGAATGTGACATGTATTTGTATAGAATGTGACATGTACAGTATTTGTATAGGGTGTGACATGTATAGTATGTGTATAGAGTGTGATATGTATAGTATTTGTATTGAGTGTGCTATGTATAGTATTTGTATAAAGTGTGATATGTATAGTATTTGTATAGGGTGTGATATGTATAGTATTTGTATAGAGTGTGATATATATAGTATTTGTATAGAGTGTGATATGTATAGTATTTGTATAGAGTGTGATATGTATAGTATTTGTATAGAGTGTGATATGTATAGTATTTATATAGAGTGTGATATGTATAGTATTTGTATAAAGTGTGATATGTATAGTATTTGTATATAATGTGATATGTATAGTATTTGTATATAATGTGATATGTATAGTATTTGTATAGAATGTGATATGTATAGTATTTGTATAGAGTGTGATATGTATAGTATTTGTATAGAATGTTATATGTATAGTATTTGTATAAAGTGTGATATGTATAGTATTTGTATAGTGTGTGATATGTATAGTATTTGTATAGAGTATGATATGTATATTATTTGTATAGGGTGTGATATGTATAGTATTTGTATAGAGTGTGATATGTATAGTATTTGTATAGAGTGTGATATGTATAATATTTGTATAGAGTGTGATATGTATAATATTTGTATAGAGTGTGATATGTATAGTATTTGTATAGAGTGTGATATGTATAGTATTTGTATAGGGTGTGATATGTATAGTATTGTATAGAGTGTGATATGTATAGTATTTGTATAGAGTGTGATAAGTATAATATTTGTATAGAGTGTGATATGTATAGTATTTGTATAGAGTGCTATATATATAGTATTTTTATAGAGTGTGATATGTATAGTATTTGTATAGAGTGTAATATGTATTGTATTTGTATAGAGTTTGATGTGTATAGTATTTGTGTAGAGTGTGATATGTATAGTATTTGTATTGAATGTGATATGTATAGTATTTGTATAGAGTGTGATATGTATAGTATTTGAATATAATGTGATATGTATAATATTTGTATAGAATTACTACAGATTCAAGATAGAAATATTATGATCGATTTAGCAAAATATATAAGCAAAACAATATCTATACGAAATTCTTTATTGAATATTTGATTAAATACGAGTATTTCCATCCTCGTGACTATGTATTTGAAATAAAGACAACTTTTGTTCATAATAGTTTGAGTGTTTAAGAAACACGTGACTTCTGTTGTATATTTTTTTTGTGTATAGATGACGATGTATGAATGTACAAATTAAATAAAATATATGTTCTGTTCTGTATAACTGTTTAAATAAAAGAGAAAACGTTGTTACTATTTGTTTTGTATTTTAATAAAAAATTGTTATACGATCACGGTAATTGCATTTCGTAATTATCGATCAGTCTTAATTAACTGAATTAAACTACTGCATATTTCTGAATGGTTGATTAAGCTAGATAAGAACTAAATCATTACTCATTTAGTTATGGATACACAGGGGAGAAAACTGTTCCAGCTGATTTGGCTTAATCAGGGAAAATACAGAATTGTATGCGTCCCTTGATTTAGGAAGATAAAATTTCCACATGCAGTACTGAATTCAGTTGGACTCGGACTAGCCTCGTCCAAATAGAGATTCTGTCTGCTGGTTACTCGTCCAAAGGAATTCAGTATTGTTCTAAACTCTGTTCAATAACTTCATGATATTCAACGAATCTGTCTAATACTAACCGTTCAGATTAATTTTATTGTCTGGTGTCTTAAAAAAAGTACTTTATATGGGTCGGTTTTGGTTTAACATATGTTTTTTACAGATAAGCCTAATATACGTTTTTGATACCAATATGTATGAACAGATTATACAGTTTGGTTTATTTGTTTGTTTAAATAGTGCTTTACGTCATTTTTTAGCACATTTCAGGTCATATTATGATGTCGATTTTCTTTGTGGTAGAGACCGACCACCCCATTTTTCCTGGGTGGAACCATTACTGTATAGCTCCCACCATCCGTAACATCGACCCTTTCTCACTTACAGGTTGAGCTCCCAGTAATAGTCTAGAAGGTTTACAACGTAACGTCGTTAACCCCTCGACCACGGATGCACCGCATTTGGGGTTTAACCTCTCTTCAAAATAATTATTCAAGATCAAGGTTGTTGGCATGCGTGCTGGTATGCATCAAGTGTGGTTGTTAATATGCATTACTTATGATAATTCTCTCATGTCTTGCACATTCACAGATATTTAATTACATCTTGTACACAATGTATACGTTTCTTTGGATACGATTTAATAATGTCATAGTTTTTTCTCCCATTTCTGCTCATGTGAGATAGGCATTTCCCTCATGTGAGATAACTCTATCTTACATGACATGTGACTTATGACGTCATGACGTTACGTCGACGTCGCCTTATTCTGGCGTTAAATCAGCAAAGTCATTGATTTTATGCTGTTAATAAACACATAATGGGAGAAAAATAATCCATCATGAGTGATCCATGTGAGATAGGAAAATCTCACCCTCGGGAACAGAATTGCAACCAGGCACTCGGCAGAGCCTCGTCCCTGGTTACAATTCTGACCCTCGGGTGAGATTTCTCTATCTCACATGGATACTCATGATGGATTCTTATAATCTTATGAATATGAAAACTCGTTTAAATAAATAAAACAAAATGTAGACGAGATTTAACTTCTTATAGTTTCTCTAGGGACGTTGATGCATAGAGGAAGGAAGGGTAGAAACATTTACAAGAGTCGCAGCTTTCACAACATCTCGACCGCTTCATCGAAGCATATCTCGAGCGTATTTAGGTCTCCATACGTCATACTCGCATGGCGCGCCTTTGATTCCCGCCAAAAGGTATTTGCATTCCAAACCAATGTTTTGCAAGGCCATTTATTTTATTTACATAACAGCAGTAATAGACCTTCCATCTGTATTTTAAATACCAAACATGCAACGTAAATTTTACCTCAACACGTGTAGATAACGGCCATATTGTTTATATATCAACAGTGCACTATTTTCTGTCCCGTTGCCTTCCGGCTTACACAATTTTTCTATCAAGATCTTGAACATATTGATTCGTCGAAATACACACGAGGCATTTTCCCGAAGAATGACGGGAATGTCCGAGTAGCACGAGTGCGGTCGAAAGGGCGCATTTTCATAAAGGAAAACCGGTCTCCATCCCTCTTTCCAGAAAAAGAAAACTCGAAGCCCGGTCTACCTTAACGAACAACTTTATTTAACAAAACACGGCCTGATTAGTCTATATTATCTGCTTTGTCGTTTTTTTTAAGCGGCAGCCATTTTACCGAAATGCTGGTATCGGTTCTGATTGGCTGACACAGACACACCAGACAGAACAACAGAAAGGTAATCTTTTTTTTATAATTTTTAAATAAACAAAGAGGAAAACTTCATCAACTATATCAACGAAGAAATGTGGATTGCCAAACATACAACATGTACAATAAAAAAATAAAAAAATAAATCCGGTTTATTATTATTTATTTACATTTTTTTGCAAAAAGGGTGAAGACGTTTGTATTTAAAATCAAGCGTCGAAGATGATCAAGACTACGGCTAGATAAGGCTGTAACCTAATGTTGATTATGCAACACATTGTTATTGTGTCAATGCACCTATTATACCTGTGCAGTGACATGATCATCAGTTTCTGATCGATTATATCACGACGTTCATGTTTCATTGGAGATATAACCTCTCCGCCTTCTTTTTCAGCTATACAGTACAATTGACATAAACAACATTTGTTTATCAGGAATGTGTATTTCATTAATGCAATTGTGTTGTTGTTATTTAAACAACATTATAAATGATTTTAAGTGAGCTTCGTAAACATCAGTACGGAATGCAATGCAGTCATATGTAGGTTTAATTATACTAAATCAGCCGGATGTGCTCGCCTGGTGCATCGAAAGTAGTTCTGTATTACAGAGTGCTAATCATTGTTTTAAAAATTTAGTGCAGTTTCCTGTTATTTTTTGGCTGTAACTGTATTCTGGACATGTTGCTGATATTTGAAAATGGAGCTCATCATGTTTTTAACAGTTTTTGTTATATACATTTCAAGTGAAAGTAGACTGGTACGAAATTGCAAGGGTTAAACATAGCTTTGACCTTTGACCTTTGACCCGGTGCTGAAGAAATGTTTCTTAGAAGATATTCAATCCCCTATTTCCTTGTTGATGTTTAATAACAGACATGTTTATTTGCATGATAAAGTAAGTTTTCCAGAATTCTAGTTATGAATGAGTTTTTAACAGGTTGTCAACATTCTAACTTTACTATGGAAGGGGCATGGAGAACATTCTAACTTTACTATGGAAGGGGCATGGAGACTATAACCTGTAAGCATTGTGATGAGTAAACTGTGCATACATTATACAACATTGCAATAAAAAAAAGAAAACATAAGAATTGAAAACAAAAAATAATAATAATAATAAAAAAGGGAAATAAAAACGAAATAATAATAATAATAATAATAATAATAATAATAACAAAAACAACAACAATAATGATAATAATAGTAATCAAAGCAGTGAAAGTGCCGAATGCGTCGGGGTTTGTGTAACGGACAAAATCTGAATAAGATGAACATGCCATGAATAACAACGTGCAGGAAAAATGAACAGAAATGGGGGAAAATAGCCCTCGACTCGAGTTGTTCTTGTCATTTTTGCATCTTGTCAAATGGTATAGCGTTCAGATCCGGAAAGACCCTCTACCTTTCTGTTCTTGCAAACTAGACCGAACTCTACAATCTGTGAAAGTTTTGATCGAATCAGATCTTAAATACAGGAGATATAACGATAACAAAATTTCTTTTCCTTTTTCCAAATTTATATAAATTTTGATATATTGTCATTTGGAATATTATTGTTTTCCTATAACATACATAGCTCGTCTTAGTTTAAGTCAGTTCTTCTCATTACATTCAGTTCATGCTAAACCCGGAGGCACTATTTATCTACGCGGAGGTATATACTTTGAATGCTGTTCGGCTGCCACTTATGTGCTATTTTAGCTCAGAAACCTGACCAGCCTTCAATTTTTGTATACCATTCTGTTAACATTGCAGCGGAGAGTTTTCTCCCGCCGCAATAATAAACTGTACCTTCAGCGACTGAAATCATGAACAATTTTACAACGCCACTTTACAAACCGATCAGAAGAACTATTTACACGATAAAATTAAAACTGAAAACATGTTGAAATTATTGGAATAGAAAATGTTTTTACAGCATATGAACGTCTAGATATTAAAGCTTTGTGGCACCGCTAAAGACCACAACTCCGCTATAGTCCACACACATTTCCTCTAAATTCCACAAAAAAACGAACGCCACAGTTGTCCACACAATTTTCACCTAAAGTCCACAAAAAATAATATCGCTTAAGACCATAATCGTCATACACTGTTTCAGCGAAAACACAAGTTTGAATTAATTGTTTTCTCATTTGTGAGAGATGTTTCAGCATCTTTTCATTAATTTATGCAAAACATATTTGCGCCAGATGTAGTTTACATGATCCATTTTTTTTTGTTAATATGCAATATTTGGCATGAAGAAGCACTAAAGCGCTAGGTGCGCTCTTTACAATCAGCAAATACGTGTGTTGCAACCCTAAAGGTAACAATTGCATTAGGTCAAACCCGGTACGTTCGGACAGCCCGGTACGATCGGACGCTTGATTACACTCATAATCTTATCCATTTAAAATCGATGTTCTTAGCTTTGAATGTGTTATTATAATTAATGCAAAGTGTAACACACTTTTAGATTTGTCAAATAATGCATACGTCATCAAACCCTGTTTTGGCGCACTTCTTTGAAATTTGTGTCCATTTGAACAATTAGGTTACGTAGTTGATGATTAGAATATAAAAATGTATATTCGTTTATTGTTGGGTTCATGTATTTGACAAAATGAATGTATCCGACTGTACCATACTCCTGGTAAAATAGTGGATGGTACAATCGGACACCTTCAAACTGGTAATTTCAAATTAAACATGTGCGGATTTAGGCTAGGGCGCTATGCTAGAGATATCACTCTTACTTAAGCGCGTTCCAAAACAATCAATATTAATTTAATTAATTTAATTCTATAATTATTATAGATCTAATAAATTTGAGTCAATCAATTTGAATCAATTTTCAGCCCAAGGAAAATGAAGGCAAATAATGGGTTGGGTGTGTTTTTCTGTTTGTACATATGTATGTAAATAGTAGTTGTGTATGGCTCCATACCGTCTTTTACCTTGTATAGTAATTTATGTTGTAAACGAGCTTTCGCAGATGTCCGAGTGTACCATCATGTGTGTCCGATTGCACTGGTAAGAATCCGAATGTACCAGAAATGTGATGATAAAAACATACAAATGCTTTAATAAGTGTTAAATGGAATGATTAATTCTGTTTTCATTTGAAAACGAACCGCATATGACCCTTCATTACGCAATTATTCCATAAAGATTCCAGCTCACAGATATATGTCAAAACAAGTGCCTGAATACGAAGGTGTCCGAACATACCGGGATTGACCCTGAAGGTAACTAGCTGCACTAAAGGTAACACTTTTATGACTAAAAGTAACAAAATACACTAAAGGTAATAGTCTATTACAACATTACAAAAGTTATAATGAAACTGATATGTCTGTTTTGTTTATATTTTAAAAGAGGGGGTATTTTGCCGAAATAAATAACATGTTTAGTTAAGCAACCTGAGTTTCCAATAAAACATTCACGAACAATGTGTTACCTTTAGTGTAGGTAAACAATGATGTTACCTTTAGTGCAGAAATTGTTCCCTTTAGTGCAATTTATTTTATTACATTTAGTGTTTGTTGTTACTTTTAGTCTCAAAAGGTGATATCAGCCCAAACACCTTTCCTAAAAACGTTTCCAAAAAAGACTAAATGAAAAAAGACCTATCTATGAGATAATATTCTACTTCTTGAAACTTAGTTCCTCGTCTGTCTCTCATATATTCATTAGATATGCATTTTTATTTTGATTTGGTACATGCTCATAATCTTGATGCTGTCAGCCGGTTTTTTTTTCACATCGAGCGGCGATCTAGAATATATTACATTAATATATATGTTCTGTTTATATGTATCAGATAATATGTATACAGCTATATTAACAAGTGGGTTATCAGAAGATAACTGTCGGTCGGTCGATCGGTAATGTCGGTCTGAAATAATATTAATTATTAAATATTCCATCAGATGACTAATATACATATTTTAATTTAATAAATATGTTTAATCATCTATGCATATTTTTGTTATATACAGCTACCCATATATAGACCCTGTGACATTTAATATGGTACAGTATCACATGAATACTAATGAACTATACTATATCATGATGACTCCTTAATTAAACATCATTGCAGAGCGTTTAAACGTCGATATGTTAACCTTTAATGAACTTGAAATGACAGTTTCATTGGCAATGCATGTTTAAAATAACACGAAGTTCTGTTTACCGTCATCTGGAATAATATGTATTTAAAATGCCGTATAAATTAAATGCCAAAGGTTAATCATGTATGCATTAACTAATAAAAAAACTGGTCCGTTCGCGGCATGACATCCATCCATCATCTATTGTATCAATGTTGCTTGCAATTTCCGTAAATAAATCTTTAAATTCCACTTATTTCAATGAAACAATACACAATACATGGTTTATAATCAAACAATCGGTAATGGCAGCTGGATTATTTATTAAATCATTGATTAACCCGTTTGTTATCAGTGGTATCCATGGGTTGTTAGATGCGCGCACAGTCATGCCATTATTCGTGACTTGGTTAAGTCTCAGCGAGTATAGTTGTATTACTATATGTTTTGTATTGTTGTGTGTTCAATAATTAGAACTAGAAATGTGTCCATGGGACACGGATGACCCGTCTAACAACAATCAGCGAATATCGTAAAATTTGACAAAAAAGGGCCATAACTCAATGTGGATTTTGACGCCGACTCCAGAAATATGCAAATATTGACATCATAGTTAAGCATCCGGTAAAATTTAGCGGTTGAAAAATGTGGAAGGAGATATTTTAACGTAAACTTTGACGGGAAAAGGGCCGTAACTCCGGTAATACACGGTCGATTTTGACGACGAATCAATATGCACATCTTCACATCATAGGTAAGCATCCTATTTTGAAAACCGTTGGAGGACATAGACACACACTTTTCGGGACGGACGGATGGAAGGACGGACATGGCTAACGTTATATGTCCTCTGACTATTCAGTTGTGGGGGAATGATACAAATTGAACAAAGAGATCATTTATTGCCGGAGCCTTGATTATTGCCGAAGCCTCAAGGCTCCGGCTATTTTTGTCCCGGACTCAGAAAGCTGTTATGGGTGTTGGACTGTGTATCAACGTCATTTTACTGTTCATATACAACTGTATTCTAGTAAGAATACCGGGACGTAGTCAAATTGGCATACAGGCATTTTATGGGTCTTCTACTGCTTGAATTAGGTATCAATTTCAGGGATACAGTCTATAAATCTTTCTCAGCATACGAATACAGCTGGTTCCAAATCGTTATCGTCACTGATTATTGATTGGTGTTAAACTTTATTAAAGGGACAAAAGGCAATCTTGATTTTTTAAAAGCTCGCGAATGACGCCCCGTTAGTTTTTCTACATAACTTGCATTTGTTCAATACTTAACATTAATTATAAAATTAATATAAAGGAAATTGTGTGTTTGAATATCAATCACTAACTGCTTGTGTGTAAAGCTATATATGTATCTCTGTTAACGGAAGCATCTTCTGAAGAGTTTGAATAAGTTTGTTCCACTGTTACTTATTCTCATTCTCTTATTACAACTACTAATCAGATTTCAATAATAACAAACATCTAACATTAAACCCTTTCTTCTAATGTAAATTTACATTGCTAAAAACTGAGATTACCTTCACAGATGCTCCAATTGCTATTATATTATCATTAAGTTGTTTTTGTTTATAACTATGATAATTTAACAATTCTTCATATTCTAACCATGCTCTTTTCCCAATTCCTCACAATCTAATAAGAAACAACATTCTATTTAGTGATCCATTACACATACAATTCATATTCATATTATAACATTATACATCACAGATGCCAAAATTAAAAACATGTTCATTTTGTCTCATGTTTATGTAGTGCTCAAATCTTTCATGATACATGCCCTTTGATTGTTGACAATTACAAACAAAAAAAGTCTAACATCTACACACTGCTCGTTTATTTTTATCATATTCATCATTCCCCTTACTGTTTTCTTATGTAACTGTTCTGACCGGATTGTGATACTTTGTATCGCTGTTTTCTTGTTTGATCTTAGCGCATGATCGTAAGTGGCGATTTATGTTGTTTAATTAGGTGAGGTCGCAGAAATTATATTTTTTCCAGCGGTGGTGAAGTTTTTGAATCTCATTCTGTCTCATATTCGAGGCAGATGATAGATGTGAAACTCACAGCTGTTACGGTATGTGCCGACCAGAGGGACATGAATCCATTGCTTTGAATTATAGGTAGGTATCCGGAACGGCCCCATCCGCAATTTCCCGGAGAGGTATTTTGAAGACATCACGCAATACCTGCATAAACAACCGCCATTTCTTAATTGATTAAACCTTAAATACCACACATGCATGCATACAACTCACAATATCACGCCAATCTAGCCATTTATTGTGATAACCTAAGTTTGGTATTGCATTCAGGGTATAGAAGGATGCGTGGCCTAACAAGCCTACGTGTTCCGGCTCAGAAAAGAAAGAGGGAAAAACAACCGAGACGATTTGTTTGTTTGTTGTATGGTGTTTTACGTCATTTTCAACAAATGTAAGGTTATATATTGGGTCGATTTTTTTTTGTGGTGGATGCAGACCACCCACTTGTCCTGGTGAGTAAGTAAGTAAGAACCGAGACGAAATTATATGTCTATTTACGAAATCCATCGTCAATATTGTGTCCTTGATTGACTTATCACCGTTTGTATAATTATCGTAAACAGACAATCAAAACGTCATAAATGACCAATACCTCTCTCCATCAACGTTATACTATGCGATCGACTTCTTTATTGTTTGTTTGTGTGCGTACGGTGTTGTTATCTGTTCTTGCAGTACTCATAGAGCCAATCAGATTTATTTCCGTAGCACACACTTTTTCAAATGTTTGTTTTCATTTTTGGGGTCTTTTGAGATGCTTGAACCCTCCGGGTCTAAAGTCTATTATAAAAGACTGGCGCAGCTGGTTTTCGTTTTAAATAGTTCATAACAATTGAGCCCCGTGTAGTTCCGGGGGCCCCGTTTGGTTCCGGGGAAAAGAATAGGGCCACTGCAGATCCCGTTAGAGGGATAGGCGGAGTTATAGGACCCCCACCCCCACCCCCACCCCCCAAATTCATGTTCATTTCATTTTTTTGTTCGGGTTCATTAAAGGTCTTCATCATGACCCCTGTATTGTTTCAGGTGCCATCTCGCTCAAATCACTAGAGCAGTGGCAGAAAAACAATAATTGTGGCTCCAGCGTAAATGGAGTGTCAACACTAGAATTTGCAGCAATTCTGCAGATCTGCAGATGAGAAGGTTCTAAGTATTTCATCTCGATGTACATAGAGGATGAGCCTGGCATGTTCATTCCTGTTAGGCCTCATATAATCTTTCATGTGTTGGTGCGCCTTAAAACCCTAATTCAATTCAATTCATAACAATTGATATGCAAACTGATCGGTTATTATCATTCGATCGCATACGTTACACTATGGATTCACGTATTTCAAGTTTAACTCGGTTTCTTTAAAGAATATGACGCTAATCTAAATTTGGTATTGCATTCAGGGTAAAGAAGATGCTTGGCATAACAAGCCAACGTGTTCCGGCTCAGAAAAGAAAGGGAAAAGCAACCCAGTCGATTTGTTTGGTTGTTTGTATGGTGTTTTACGTCATTTTCAACACATATAAGATTATATAATTTTTTATGAGGGTTGATTTTTTTGGGGGTGGAGGCAGACCACCCACTTTTCGCGGGTAGAACCAGTATTGTACACCTCCCGCCATCCGTAAGAACCAAGACGAAACCATATGTCTACTTACGAAAGTCATGGTCAGTATAGTGTCCTTGATCGACTTATCACCGTTTGTATAATTATCGTAAACAGATAATCAACACATCATAAATCACCAATACCTACATCCATCAACGTTATACTACCCAACGATGTGATCGACTTCTTTATTGTTTGTTTGTGTGCGTATACCGGCCAAATAGGGCGTTGTTATCTATCTGTTATTGCAGTACTCATATAGCCATGGATTTATATACACATGTACATATAAATCCATGATATAGCCAATCAGATTTATTTCCGTAAACACACTTTTCCAAATGTTTAACACAGTTTTTTTTGTTGAGTTTTTTGAGATGCTTAAATCCTCCGGGTCTCAAGACTATTATAAACGACTGAGGCAGCTGGTATTCGTTTTAAATAGTTCATAACAATTGAGCCCCATGTGGTTCCGGGGGCCCCGTTTTGTTCCGGGACAAAGAATAGAGCAACTGCAGATCCCGTTGGAGGGGTAGGCAGAGGGGTAGAACACCCCCACCCCAATTCATGTTCATTTCATCATTTTTGTTCATGCTCATTAAAGGTCGTCATCATGATCCCTGCATTGTTTCAGGTTCCCTCTCGCTCAAATCACAAACAATAAACGTGGCTCCAGCGTAAATGGAGTGTCTACAATAGATTTTGCAGCAAATCTGCAGTTCTGCAGGTGAGAAGGTTCTAGGCCCATTCTCCATATTTCATCTAGATGTACATGGAGGATGAGCCTGGCATGTTCATTCCTGTTAGGCGCCATATAACCTTTCATGTGTTGGTGCGCCTTAATTTATAACAATTGATATGCAAACTGATTCGATCTCATACGCTACACTATGGATTACACGTATCGGTTTCTTTGAAGCAGGCATTTCGTATATAAAAAAAGAATATTTTTGATATGGTGTGACGTGTCGTCCGTATTTGTATTGCATTATCGAAAGACAGGAAGAACCAGAACTAATAGTGACCTAATTGTATATATACTAGAGATCAGTCCGACAACGGATGTTGATGGAAGTTGATATTTAAAAGTCTGTGAAATTACAATGTTTACGTGGTTTTGATTGAGAACTCAGCTATCTGTCTTCAAATGTCCTAGGAATGCTTTTGTAAGAGGGCTGTTCAAATAATACGTGCACTTGTTCGATATTGCACTCATTTATTGACGTAAACTTTTAAGATTCGTACATGTTGTAATCCAACTCATAAGAAATCAAATGATTTTAACAAAACAAAAAATCGATGCCATGTCTAGTAACGTTGCAATGAAGGATATAATAGGGCGAGATTTGAACAAGGATAACTATGATCAATATAAATAAGTGGACGAATACTTCTTTGCTTTTAAGTTGAAACTGACGACTTCAGAAAAAATCAGGGGGGCAGTAAAATGTTAATACAATATTAAATAATATGAACCTTTAATAAAACAAAACAAAATAAAATAATACAAAAATGAAATACAAAAACATAAAGTTTTAAAATCTGACATATTTTCTTCAAAATATATATGATAATAAATTTGTTCAATAAACATGTCTTTTGGAATGACTATGATATTTGTTTTCTAAATATTTTGAATATTTATGCTAAACTCGATCGAGATTGGTATGATATCTTTCTGGAGCTGTGATATACTTATAAAACATGATTATCCAACAATAAAGTAAACTATTTACGTAATGCAAAACCTGAATAATACAAAAATCTAATTAAATAACAACTGCGTTTGTTATTTCTAGCATTGTTCATCATTTATAACCTTCGGTTGTTGTTGGTTTTCAATGCGACACCATAACACACAAATGACATGCTCCATGGCGGCTACAGTGGGGTTGTCAAAAATCACATTTCTTCAAAATCTGTTTTAAATAATTTTATAATATTTACTTTTATGAAACTGAAAATATAAACCTTTATTGCCATATAATTAAATTTACTTGATTTATAAAAGTGTAATAACTATTAAAAATGTCCATGTACTATTTGAACGGTCCTCGTACAGTCATGGCGACCTGATTTAACCGGCACGATTTGTTACCATGCATCCGTCTCTTCAAATAGCAATGCTGTAAATATAAAGTGATTCCGGCAGAAACGGAATCTATTGGTTGAGTAAAGATGGGTTTGTTGAATGTATTTAAGTAAAAACAAAGCTAGAATTGAAATTGTGCATACCGTTCAATGGTTGTGAATTTAACCGCCAACATCATTTGCATTTGTTAAATACCAAAACTTCATTATATTGTTTTCTTTCGTTATAATCCTACTTTGTACTATTTATATATGCATGTTGTATAATATGGAAATAAAATGTGTTTAAACCTATGGTTGTGAAAGAAAGAGGAAATTTCATCTGGCTTAATCCATTACGTGGTATCATCCCTTATTTTTAAATAGTTTTATCTTTATATATTTACATTAATTTTTAATTAATACTTCATTTCTTCATTTTTTTATCAATTTTTGCGCACAATACGACCTATTTATGTGTCGACGTGCCGTAAAACACCATTCATTCCATTCCATTCTATTACGTGGTCCGCCTTAATTAGATTAAGCGATGGGAGGGCTTATATTAGCAGGATTTTATAACGGATTTTTCGGCAATAAAACATGTTTAAAAGCATTTTTTCACTGAAAAAAAAAAAGTGATAACCTGTTTAAAATTACCTATGAAATGTTTTAACTTTACAATATGGAAACTTTTAACTGAAATTAAGGTTTTATTTTATACCCCAGCCAATCCCGTTTTCGCTTCTTGGAGAAGGGGTTGGATGGGGTATGAAAGTTAATACTCGGACCACATAATGCGTATCGAATTGAATTGAATTGAATTGGGTTTTAAGGCGCACCAACACATGAAAGGTTATATAGCGCCTAACAGGCATGAACATGCCAGGCTCATCCTCCATGTACAACGAGATAAAATATGGAGAATGGGCCTAGAACCTTCTCACCCTGATCTGCAGAGTTGCTGCAAATTCTATTGTAGACACTCCATTTACGCTGGAGCCACGTTTATTGTTTTTCTGCCATTGCTCTTATTGATGTGAGCGAGATGGCACCTGAAACAATGCAGGGGTCATGATGAAGACCTTTATTGAGCATGAAAAAAAATGACATATCGAATAGCCTGTATATATTATACAGGTAATAATCACCCTTCTGCAGCAATATATTTAGAAGCATTGTTGGTGTGTAAAACATTAAATTCTTACTTTCGGATTAAATACAATGTTTAGCCCTGAGCTATTAAACCTTGTTATATTTTTAGAACAAAAATAAAACCAAACATAATTAATAAAAAAGCATTAATGACATCATTGTTAAAGTGTCTGGTTTTAGATAAAAACAGCCTCATTTGAGACTAGTACCTTTACTTTTCTGTCTCGGTAGCGTTATCTGGACGTAATTATGCTAATGGTTGTACATTAATACATTTAAAAGAAATGCACTATAGCAAAACACGATTTCCGGTTCCGGTTCCTACACAATTTGCATGACATAGTTTACAGTCTATCTTCCCTTGGTACATATACACAACCATTATTGCATGTTATAGCTAAAGCGGACAAACACAAATATTTAAAAATATATTTGTTGAATAATTCAATATTCGGTTTCGCGATGGGAGTGGAGGGGAGGGGTGTGAGAAAAGCTGTAAAATGAGTTTTGGACTTCAATTTTGAACTTGAGGAAATGTCATCCAGCTAGAAGAAAATTAAATCTCACGTATATTATAAAAGAACAGTTATCAAGATTGTGTAAGACAGAATCACTGCAAAACACTTTGAGCATAGATAGAGCTTGTTCAGGCAGAATACGGTGAATTTCTGTTTAGAATGTTATCAATATGTTTCTTTCAAAAAAGTGAGTGTAGGTGTATACTAACACTGTCTTATATTTCGAGACTGCAATTAATTATTTTATATATGCAATAAAAAAAAGCCACCAGGCATTGATAGTCTGTAAGAAAGGCATGATATAATTTACATATGTCACCATTCTTTCAGGAAATTACCTTGAATGATTTGTATTATTGAATATGTAAATGAAAAATGTACACGAGAACTACATGCGTCATACGTTACTTCTTTACACGTGCAAACTGTGAACTAAACTATCTATACCCATCAAAAAATAAAAGTACACATAGGCCCAGTTTTTGAGGGCGTGGGACAGCTTGAACAGCGTTTTAATTAAACAATGTTTGATATTTTTAAGCACACTTCACTGAGTACTAAATATTACTTTAAACAGTTTCAATATTCTTTTATAGATGCTATGGAAACTTTAAGGGGAGATAATTTGATAATCAAAAACTGCTACCTTCACAATCGGTGTTGTGTTTTTATGTGATTGTTGTCGACAGCAACGTATAAAGATTGAGCTAATGTTTGTAGATTGTATGTGTTGGTATCAAAAATGCATGGTTTAAGAAAAAGCGGGATAACTCCCTTGTGTTCTGAATTTTTCAAAACAATATTTTGTTTGGACTATTGGTGGTGGTCGATCTCATTATTCTATTTAGTGTCTATGTACTTTTTAAACCAATCAGATGGCTCGGAATTTCAAATACTTGCACCATTTATTCATGAAGATTGTACTACCATCGCTCTTTATTGTTTAGAGTGTGACCTATATAGAGACTTTCGATAAAACATATCGTAAACACTAAGCCGGATAGAGTCTATGAAGAGAAATCTTCACCATTAAGAAACGGAATGGCGTAGCGGCTACGACCGACCGCAGTTTCTTAATGGTGAAGATTTCTCTTCATAGCCTCTATCCTATACCTACATCATTATTATTTCCTGTTTTGCTGTTTATATAATAAGGGAAAGAAAAAGGAATACTTTTTTATTTTTGTTCAGTATCATTATTTCTTTGAAATGTCGTTGTCTCACAAAAACCGTGGAAAGCTCCTCGTCATTATTCACTCACTATTACAACGGAGAAGTACATAATAGATGAACAGGATGGATGATCACGTGGTTTCAACATTGTGCAACATCCGGAAAAACGTACCGCTTCGGAGTAAGATTTTCTTTGTTATTTACTAGAATGCATTTTCATGTAATTTAGCGTAAAGAGAGAACAATCTACAGTATTTTATCCCATACTGGTTTGTTTGTTGGTGACTGTTCCATATACAGTGCACTGGAATCGTTTTGTTTTCTGCTAAAATTCAGTTTTCGCAGCTCATGTATTTTAGATTATTTAAAAAAATCCAGGCTTGAAGATATAATATAGAAGCGTACATTAATGCAGCGGTGAAATGATTTGATGTATTTTCCCATGCAGCAGGTACCACTAATTGCAACATCTCTCAGAAAAGAAAGATTCTTTTCTACCCGAAGGATGCGTGTTTTTTTGAAACAAACAAAAAACATCATACTCACACAATAAACTGAGATATCAATATGTGGTGATATAACAAATGTTAGGGACAAAAGTCAAAGAGTAATCATCATATAAGTTAACATGTTAAAGTTCTAGGGATACACTAAAATTACATAAATATTGGTGCAAACATTTTCAGAAATTTTGCTATCGTACAACTAAAAGGGTAAATCTAAATCAGTAACTTAAAATACATTTTCCTTTCATATTAAATTTAGTCGGTTAACCAAGTGTCTGTATCTCCTAACCCATTGTATTTTTCGTTAAATCCGACTCCGTCTCTATTCATGTCGGTACCGTACACTTGAGTGCTTTTTGGTGTTAAAATTAGTCCTCCGATACACTATTTCAATCCGTCAGTCAGTTCGTCAGTCTGTCTGTATCAATAACTTAAGTTTCCCTGTGTGGATTTTAACGAAACTTCATCCCAAGGTGCGGCTCATAGCAGAAAGCCCGAGATTGATATTCGGAGTATTTGGTCAAATATCAAGGCCACTGTTAACTTTAATAACAGAACATTGGTTTCCGCTCAATAATTTAGGCGTGTCCGTGGCCGAATGGTCAAAGACGTTGCGATGTAAAAACCTCCGCCTCTCACTGCTGCGGGTTCGTATCCCACTGGGAGCTCGGCTTGTAAGTGAGGAAGTGTCGATTCTTACGGATGGCGGGAGGTGTACAGTACTGGTTCTACCCAACAAAACAAAAAAACAAATCGATCAGTTTCTTTCCCTTAAAGGAGTTTAGCTAAATTTCACCATATATTCCGCTCATAAAAAGAAACCTCGGGATTGATATTCGGAATAAATAGCAACTTGGTTTTCGCTCAATAACTTTTCTTTTCCGTGGGGGATTTTAATGGAACTTCAACACAAGATGCGGCTCATAGAAACAAGCTCGAAACCTTTTCGGGTCATTTGGTCGTAGTTCAAGGTAACCGTTACTATAAATACAAAATTGGTTTTCGCTCCATAACTTTACTTTCCCGTAAAGGAGTTTAGTGAAACTTTATCACGTGGTGCGACTTATAGGAAAAATGCTAGGGGTTGTTATTAGGGTATTTTATTCAAAGGTAAAGGTCATTGTTACTATACATAGAAAATCGGTTTCTGCTCTATAGCCTTACTTTCCCTTAAGGTAGTCTATTTTCGATGGCAGATGATTTAAGTGCAAAGAGAGGGATATGCATGGGAAGCTTTGTATGTGGTACATCGGTAGGCGACTCATAATTCGCGGAATTTGCTTGTTAGTACTAGTTCTAGTCCCGCTACGTTATAAATCTACTACAACTGAAAAGCTACAGTCCCTACAGTATTGGTGTTATTGCAGATTCGTTATTATCGTTGTATTCGAAATGTCAAATCATTATTTTGTTTTGTTGTTTTTCTAGTTTATGTTGTTATTGTAATGTATTTGCCCTCTATTCGAGCCTGTAAATGTATTAACTGGGTAAAGGTAAACAGGTGCTGTTGTTGTTGTTGTTGCATTGATGACTACTGATGGTGCGGCGGTAAGGACCACAATGACGACGGCTTTCTACAACTATTACAAATAATACGTACTACTGCTGCTGCTACTACTACGACTACTACGACTACTACGACTACTACTAATACTAACTCTGAAAAACGTGTTGCTGTTACCACTGCCACCGCCACGTCCATTAGCACCACCACGACCTTCACCAGCGCTAATATTACTAACATTTATCATGTAAGTAGTTAGTTTAATGTATTTACAGGTATCAAGGCGGTATGTGTATACTCATTGTGTATTTCTTTACGCTTGACGTTTGACGACTTGTAGCATATATCACTAGTCACCACGTTACCCTGTAGTTCGTATTGTCATGTCCAGTAGGCAAATATGCCGTGATGTGAAAAAAACTTATTTGTATTGCCAGTACGTATTTACATAAAGCAAAGGGTCGGGCCACAAGTTCTCACAACATTAGTTACGGCCCTTACCATAAATTATGTGATGTGATGTGATATGATGTGCTATGATATGATGATATGATATGATATGATAGGACATTGTGTTATGATATAATACGATACCTTCTAATATTATATGTGAACGAACTAGATCTACGTAAAAAATTATTTTTTTAACAAACATACAATTTATACTTAAAACAAATAGATATAAAAGTCGAACAGGAAATGTAGCATTCAAGGACCACAGTCAACTACAAACACCCATAGAAACAAACAAGAACTACAAAGAAGTTCACCACAAGGATACCAGGATACCCTGCATATATGTAAGTTGTGTTATGTTCACGTGTTACTCATTGAAATCAAATAAATAAATATGTCTATGCATATACATGTATATACACAAATAATAATTAAACCATTAAACAGTGCTTATAACGGTAATTGATTTTACACCTTCTTCAGAAGGTAAATAAACTAATAAGATAAGATAAGATAAGATAAGATAAGATAAGATAACATAACATAACATAACATAACATAATAATACCATATATAATTTATTTATGTTTTATTTAATATAATATTTACATCAAACATCCTAAATCATATGTATAAAACATCGAAAAGCTGTGTTTAGTTTTCAAAAACCTTTTCTCATCCTTGGCTTTTAACGCGTCAATGTGAAAGACTTTTAAAAGATTATAAGAATCCATCATGAGTATCCATGTGAGATAGAGAAATCTCACCCGAGGGTCAGAATTGTAACCAGGGACGAGGCTCTGCCGAGTGCCTGGTTGCAATTCTGATCCCGAGGGTGAGATTTCCCTATCTCACATGGATCACTCATGATGGATTATTTTTCTCCCATTATGTGTTTATTAACGGCATAAAATCAATGACTTTGCTGATTTTACGCCAGATTCTAATACACCCGCACTATATAGCCTAGATTAAAATATCTCGTTATATTGAACGATATATCACTGTAATTTTTGCAACGTTAGGAGAATAAGCGTTGCGCATTGCGCATTCCGCATTGTGACGTATGCAACGTTAGGAGAGCAAGCAAAGCAATGCGAAAGATTTCAGATGTGTGCGTTATTTTCACATTTTAGGGGTATTAGAATAGAAATAGGACATCGTTTACGGTGAATTATCTATACTATATCACGGTTTGTCATTCAATTGTAAACAATAATTCCACTCGCCCTTCAATTGAACTCCAAACCGTGATATATTAAACGATAATTCACAGTAAACGATGTTCTATTTCTTAAATAAGACGACGTCGACGTAACGTCATGACGTCATAAGTCACATGTCATGTAAGATAGAGTTATCTCACATGAGGAAAATGCCTATCTCACATGAGCAGAAATGGGAGAAATTTGTCTCACCATCATAAACAAGTACGCAGTAGTACTATCAGTGCATTATATTTAACACAAATTATTGTAAAGACCCTATAAAACCAACTAGAATGCCCATTTTATGATTTTATATTGATTTGCAGTGCTTTACTTTGCTATCAATATGTCGGCTTGTTGATGTAATCTTTTCCATAGAAAAATGCCAATTGGAATTTCGAAACTTACAACTGGAAAACTTAAGTTTTCAAATTGGAATTTTATTTTTCCAATTGGAATTTTTGATTTTATTTTTAGGTTCTTTGAACACCATTTGTGCAAAATAAATGGATTTATGGTACTATTGAGTACCTTTTTAGACAAATATATTTTCAAATCATATGTTTCCAAAACCGAGGACAAAAAAAAAAGAGTTATTTTTGGTAAAAAGCTTTTCCCCAAAAAATGGATTTCTCATGTTTATTATAATCTAACTATAATTATTATCTTAACTCATAACTTATAAGACGTGTTAACCACTAGGATATCATACTCTATCTTTAATATGACGTGGAAGATAATTTCAGAACGTGATTGTAACATCCCTCACCAAATGGACGTACTGGCCAGGTAGTTTTACCTTCATTTCACTGCGGTCACAGTCGATTGTAGATATACATTTAGTTAACATTGCTATTTTTCAAAAAAGAAAAGAAAAGTAAACGGACAACTTTGTACATCCACCGACAAATTTAACATCTATAGAGACGTGTTCTTCATGCTAAATTTGGCTGACGCTCGAGAAAGACGGTTTCTTCATTAATTTAAATAAGCGAATTAATTTACTTGACAAAAATGGCAGTGTTGACAGGCGAGCATATCACGACGTACATATTTTAGATTGTGTTTAGTCATATACCTACCGTGGGTTTGACATTCAACAGCAACCAACGGTAAAGAGCAGGACAGCTTTTGACGACGTCATCGTTATTCATGACATCGCCTGTTAACGCGACTATATAAGTTACGAAGCGTACACATCACTTCTTAATTGACAAAGTTTAAAACCAATTTCAGTTAGACCACAGGTTGTTTTGGTAACGCACGCGGCATCAGGCGAGTTGATTCTAACTGACAACATTTGTGCACGGATTTACTTTTCTTGAAATAAAATAGACCATTCTTTATTTGACGAAATGCGGAAATACTTTCTTGACGAAATCGGGAAATAAAAATTCTGAAGAAACAACAAGCCGGATAGTACGTGCTATCGTGTGGACAATAAACCGCATACATTTCTATTGCGTTAGTGGAATCTGAAAAAATTCACACGCACAACTTAGGAGTAAACGACAAACTAAGTTTAAAAGTATTCAATCTATAAGGAGCATAACCATTTTATGGAGCATCACTAGATATTACTAGATATTACTAGATATTACTAACTAGATATTACTAGATAAATACTAGATTTTATTAGAGAAATACTAGATATTAAACTTGAATTTTTAAAAGTGAATGTGTTAACATGTGCGTCTGAAAGAAGAAAAGTTTGCCGTAAATCAAAAGTAATAATCTGTCGTGTGTAATAAATAATCGATTGTGTACGATAATCGGTTGTATATAAGCAACCGTTGTATCAGACAATCGGATAAATAAAACATATACACAATGTACCCGATACAACTTAGTTCTGTTTTTGTCATAGTCATGGCATTTTGGGATCATATCACATGCCATGGTGACCATGGCGACGCGGAAGCATTATTCCAGTGGACAACGATAGACTACAACTGGCCGACACGAAGCGCCAAGGAAAAAGCCTTGGAGAACGGCAATTATGTACCTTTGCATAACGCCATCAATGGCATTCGTATTTATGATAATATAATTTTTGTGACAGTTCCACGTTTCAATGGAGGCGTGCCTTCTACATTAAACACGCTCGTTAACGCACATCCATCAAAGAGTTATCTCTCAAACCGGACTGTGTTGCAGCCGTATCCAAACTGGGAAATGCAAGCAGAGGGAAACTGTAAGGCGTTTCAGAAGGTACAAAATATTGAAATTGACCCAAAGCAAGGTATAATGTACGTCATCGACACGGGAGGGAAGAGACACGATTGTCCGGCAAAACTTGTCATATACGATGTGAAGAAAGATAAAAATGTGGAGATACGCCGACATGTCTTTTCAGATGACGTTGTCCCCCGCGGCTCTAATTATTTGAATGATTTAGTTATGGACTATGTTGATGGAAAGGTGGAGTACCTATACATCACAAACACACGTGACTATACAATTGTCGTTTACGACATCAAGGGCGATAATTCCTATTCTTTTCACGATAAATCAATGCAGCCGGAACCGGACAAAACGGACGTTAGAGTTTTGAACGATATCATTCGTGTGACCAATGGTGTCAATGGAATCGCCATTTCGGCTAACTTTGATTATGTTTATTACAGCCCTATAGCCGGGACTGGTTTGTATCAAATTCCTACGCAGATTCTTAGAAATTCAAATGCAAACTTCACTGCGCATGTGCGTAAAGTCGGCGAGAAACCCTCCCAAGGTGACGGAATGATAATGAGTACGAAGAACAGTTTGTACTTTTCGGTGTTGGCGCAAAACGCCGTAGCAATGTGGGAAATACACAAAGATGTGAAAAAATACGGCTCAGAGGGGAAGGTCATGATGGATACGCTGACTTATGAAGCGAGTGATACGTCCATGGAATGGGTAGACTCCCTTGCCTTAGACTCATACGGCTATCTGTGGTTCACAACGAGTCGACTTCAACTATATTTTCATGATAAATTGCGTAATGACACTATCAATTTCAGAATTTGGCGGGCGTTTGTACACGAGCCCAGTTATTCATATTTCGATCCAAAAAAAGGCCTAGCACATTCCCCAGGACACAACTCACATGTGCATGGAGGTAGTTCACAAGCACAGACAAATATTTACATAATATTATTTACCTTTACTATTATTTGTATTATGTTTTCATAGTATTTTTTTTACATCTTAGTGGCGTTGTTAGTGACTAGGGCCTAGCGGTTTAGGGGTTTATACCTTTGCACTGCGTGGGTTTGCTGTCTGGTGGAGGCATGTCTGAGGGAAAACTTCATCTCATCTCCCTCTGATGTTGCTGTTCCAATGTAACTTAATATGATGTTTTAACGGAAAGAAACACCCGATACACATGTTAATGCAGTGTCTATATAGAAACTGGCTGAGGTTAAATGAGCCAAAGATATACATTTTTCATAAAATAATTATTTAACTGTCAGAGAGTTTGATAAAATGGTATGTAAATATGTCACTATTTTTTGGCGCTTTGTTAGAGACACATGTTTTTTCTGTATTTGTTTTACAAGTGTCAACTCTGTTGAGAATAATAATTAACAGTCAAACTCCTTGTCGCATTTACAAAACAAACTGACGTATAAGCTAAAATTAATGTGTTATGTTACACTTCATTATTTTGAGAAGTGTTCGTAAACGTCAGCCTCATGACTTCTTAAGGTGGTTCGGTAGCCCAGTTGTTAGCCTACTTGACACTCAGCCTAGAGGTCCCGGGTTCGAATGTTCGTTGGGTCACGTCATAGGGGTTTCAAATAATTTCAGTTAGTCTGAATGTTTGGGATAACACTCCTTGTGTGTCTTTATCATTATTAAATTGTGTTCACACAATAAACCTTTTTTTTTTTTTATTATTAGAAAATCCAAAATGAATTATGTCATTTTGTTTATATTGTCCAGTAGCAGACATTTACATTAAACAATTCTGGCTGTCAAAACCAAGGGTAAGTGTGTCTGGAAATTCTGAGTATCCTAGTTTGATAGATTTGGGTAAGGATTTGGTTAATGATTTGGATAGATGTTGGTAGATTTGGGTGTATTCGGGTAGATTTGGGCACATTCAGGTATTTCGTTCCACCGGTGTGATATAAGCTCCACAAGCAGTAGAAAAATCATACACCATACCGGAAACACATCTAACCCTATCCTCAGTCACCCGGCCTGCTTCTGATTTCTTCGTTACGCTATGATCTTCAGAACCAAGTAATACATATGCATGGTAGGCTGAGACTAATTTAACCCTGGATGTTGAATGAGGTTTTAGTGTTAAATGTAATAAAATATAAAACATGAATTAAATATGTTACACCCATATTTTCTTTTAACTGTAATTATTATGTTCTTTTTTACACTATGATTATATACTAAGTATTATATTTTACCCCACACATAGCTTACGCCGTAATCCAACATATTTTTTATTTATTTTTTATTACGTGGTTTTCATATCAAAACAGTTTTTGCTGGCTAGACAGTTATACGTTTTTGCATAAACAACAAATAAGACCAATTAAGTTTTATGTAGTTAATAATTGCCACTTTCTTTTGTTGTAATATACGATGATAACAGTTAATACGAAAATCGCATACAGGGCGGAGCTACCGAATTGTTGCAGTTGCGGAGTTTATTGTACACATTATTTTATTGTTTAAACAAATATCCTCTCAATCGACTTGACGAAATTGGGTAATGAGTGTCCTTTCTGTTTTCATTCTATATTTCGAAATAAGGCGTTGTAATATTTTATCGAAAACGTTCTTTGACAAGGATAGCAATCAGCTATTTTAGCATGCTTCGGGGTCAGGATTAGGCTGAGGTTGAGGTTTAAGTTAGGGTAAGTCGAAAATCAAAAGCTTAACAATAAAATGAAGACAGTCCACTGTCAGATATGCTTTTCCATCTGGCGGGTGGCAAACACTGATTTAAGATATACGAAATAACGCATTTCGTATATTTATCACATGCAGTCAACAATGCAGCATTACAACAACACTAGTAACACATTAGCTGTGAGAATCTGAGCTAATATGGTTTTATATTCTATACCTGCCATAGAGATATGACGCGCTCCTTTTATAAAGTAGGTAGTGTTTGCGGCTCGACTCCAGTGGCACTTCCAGCGAGGGTTCTATGACATCACGCAATGCCTGCATAAACAAACGCCGTATTTCAATTGACTGAACCTTCAACACCATATGCGCGTGCATAAAGCTCCCCAAAGAGAGGGATATCAGGTCGATCTATCAATTTTTTGGAAACGACTGTATACTTCTGACATCAGTGTATCCTCTCGAAATAGCTCACTCTCGCCTGATAATCTGTCTGCAATGAGTCGTAGTTGAATGTACACACGTGTGGTATAAAAGGTTTATCCAGTAAAATACGGCGGTTGTTGAAGCAGCATCGCGTGATGTCTTCAGAAACGACGATGGAGTCGTGACGCATACTCTACATACGTTATAAAGGCGATGTGTCATAGCTCTTAGTAGGTACGGAATATAAAAGCATAAGAGCTATGATTCTCACAGGTAGTAATATGTTATGTTTGTCAATCTACGTTACTAGTGATGAACACCTTAATACAAGAGACCCAAAAACGTGTTACACATGTCGTAATTAGGTCATTTCGCCTCGCGCTTTTGGTATACGTCAACACTAATTGCATATGCTGCGTCGGCTGTCAGGTTTTACTAGATAATAATTTAAAAGGCCATGCGTAAACCTTTCAAAAAATTATTTATGCATTGGCCGACGGTTGTCCGAAACACGTGACCATATTATATCTCTGTTTCTGTAAATAAATAGGTCATTATTATTGATGGACGTAGGTCATGAACCATAGTATAATTATGGTCGTTGACTTGCGAATATCTAGTTAAGGAGTAATGCGAGCTTACTCTTGTTAAAATATAGTGTCTCAAAATGGCATCTATATAATAAAAAACTGCAATGTATTTACATCTTGAGTATTTTATCTAGACACCGGGTACGCATTTTCTGAAATAATTGTAAAAAAGCAAATTGCTGTTGTATTCGTATGTATATATCGAGAAATTAACTAAATACATGAACCACCTATACAAATCAAGTTAAACACGTGTTATTGCACTTGCTTCTTCAAATTAGCGAATGTTTATCTTTTGTCCGCCATGTTTGAATCAGAGGAACTCTGACATTAAATACTGATGACGTCATTTCCGGTTAAAACAAGATCGTAATCAAAGCCGCTCGTTGACATGGTCATGCCATGATGGTCATTCTCAATTCCATCTTCAAGGCGCGGAATCCAGCTAATATATTAAAAGAACCAGAGAATCGTTTCGTATAGAAATTGTTATAATAACAAAACAAATTGTTTTGGTATTAATTCTACTCGAATTGTGGTCGGGACAGCCTTTCGTAAATTTAATGAAATGTGTTTTGGAAGCAGCCATCGCGGTTGTTGACTATTCGGAAACTTTCATCAGCGCTATGTATAATGAATGTCTGTCTTAAATTCTTTTTTTGTTTTAGTTTTGACCATTCGCAGATTCGAATAAGAGCATTACGAGCGTCCTGCTTGGAAATGTAACGTTTCGTTTCTGTCTGTGATGAGTTGATATTTTGTCACAGTTGTGTTTTGAATTTGATTTTATCTTTACCATTTATTTGTATATAAATATGTTAACTAAATCATGCTGTGATATGTTGTAAGGTTGTCTGTCTGGAGTCAGCCGTAAATATTTATTAAACTATATATTTGTATGTGTAATTTTATAAATGTACAACCTAATAAATTAAGATTGATTTCACGGTTTTTTAATCGTATCTGGTAGATCCAATGCTTATTAAAGATGCTTCATGTTGAGTCAAACAAAAATTAACTGCATTAAAAAGCGCACACGGCTAAAAGGTGTGAAACCACTAATACTTTTTCACATTGAAACCAAATGTAAAATGTCACATATTCATGCTTTCTGCAACTGTAAGTCAGCAGTATATTTTCTGCAGCGCTAGTGTTTATTAAACATATCACATTTCCATAAATTGTCCATGAAAGTTCGTTGCAACGTATATGCATACATTCGCGTAAATTCGCTTAAATTTGAGTTTTTGAATGTTTTCATCAATAATCCATTAAACCTATAAATACACTTCTGATATATACAACAAAACAGAGTAGAAAAGGGATTTTCAATCTCACACAAATGCATTGTTTTCAACATAAAAAAGAGGGATTACGTTTGATTATAGGGATGCCATTTGAACACACCTTGAGACCTATATATATGGTAATTAGTGGTTACACACCTAACAACCTGCTTGGATAAAAAGCAGAAACTCTAGCAACTTGTGTTAGACTGAAACTCTAGCAACTTGTGTGTATGACTGAAACTCTAGCAACTTGTTCTGCTAGGCTGAAACTCTAGCAACTTGTTCTGAGTGGCTGAAACTCTAGCAAATTGTGTGCTAGGCTGAAACTCTAGCAAGTTGTGTGCTAGGCTGAAACTCTAGCAAGTTGTGTGCTAGGCTGAAACACTAGCAAGTTGTGTGTTAGGCTGAAACTCTAGCAACTTGTGTGTATGCCTGGAACTGTAGCAACTTGTGTACTAGGCTGAAACTCTAGCAACTTTTGTGCTAGGCTGAAACTCTAGCAACTTGTGTTAGATTGAAACTCTATCAACTTGTGTTAGATTGAAACTCTAGCAATTTGTGTTAGATTGAAACTCTAGAAACTTGTGTTAGATTGAAACTCTAGCAACTTGTGTTAGATTGAAACCCTAGCAACTTGTGTTAGTTTGAAACTCTAGCAACTTGTGTTAGACTGCAACTCTAGAATGTATATTACAGAGTGTTTGTTCCATTGCATTTGTACATAGGCCATTTCATTAATTTGTTGTTACATATGTTATCATTTATTATTTAAGGACACGCGTCGTTGTGCTATTGAAAAGCTGTTTATTATAGTTTGAACATTGTACAAAGAACTATAATCATTAAATAGACCTGCTTCCATAAGGGGTCTACAATGGTTCATTTTGAAAAAAAAGGTTCTAAATGCGTGCTGAATTTGTATAACAGAACGGTTATCCAAGAGAAAACACAAAATACAAATTATCCTCTATGTAAACCATATATATCAATAAGGTGAGTTTGTATTTATCAACTCAGATGCACCAAACAAACAATGAAAAATGTGACATTTTGTTTCAACTATACTCAATATACCTTTTTCAGTGATCGAGCCAAACTTTAGTGAATAATTTCGTGAATTTAGGGCTTTGTTTACAAGAATAACACAGTATTTTTGTTATTTTGATTCGATATAGAACGTTAAATTACTAAACCTTATCGTCTGTTTGTCAAAAAAATCTAAACTTAATTTGTCAAGAAAAAGTTTTAAAATAACAAAAAAAAGAAGAAAAACAAAAGAAGAAAATATGCTTAAAATCTCATTAAACATGTTGAATTCAAGTTTAGAAACATGATAAAATAATCTACAGACCGATTGGACACTAAACTCTACCTGAATTTCATGTGGGACAGTGCGAAAATATCACAAAATATATCCCAATTTTAAACGCTTGTATCTTGAAGAGTTTAATAGATTTAAGTCTCCTTCTAAAGAAAACATTTTCTTTACTATATATCATTTTAAACAAAAAAGGATTTCAACGGAAACTTTTACTTTGTCAAGCATTGATTTTTAAGAGAAAAGCCGAAAATGATGAAGTTTTTATCTTTAAACAGCTTTTTATACAACTTCTTATGTTTAAAATAAAAAAATATAATCCCATTTTGATATTCATTATGAATCTTTTGAATGAATTCTCATCAAAATCAATGAATAAATGAGAGGAGATAGAAGGTATATTCAAGTGATATGCTGACTACTTCATTAGTTCAAGAAGTTTCCAATCTGTTAATTAATATGTCTGTGCATAAGCTAATGATATTATCATCTTAGTTCAGTTGTATTGACTACACATTGACAGTTCTAGTTTTTGGGATCAGCTGGTCTTGATATGCTGGGGCGGGATTGCTACTGTCGTTAATAGGGGTCTCATTTGACTTGAGTAAATGACGGCGATTCCTGCGATATGAATCTCCCTGTTGTAAACCAACATGCAATTATTGTTAACATTAATCCATTTTATTACATTGAATAAACCATAAATATTGCTACCTTTCTTTGTATTGTGTTGAGTATTCGCCCACATTTCTGTTCCAATGAAACTGCATGAAGCATGCGCACACCACGCCAGGGTGCATACATTGTACAATGTTGGGCGCTTTAACAGCTTCGAACCGGAAGCCTCCCGAAAATGAGTATGTTTCCGTGTTAGACTTTTAGACAGTCCATTTGAACAGCACCGAAAATGCTATTCGTTTTGGATATTGAATCGCAGTATCTCGGATATGTCTTATTGGAGAAGAATCTGAGGAGTTAGGTAGACGTCATCAGAGGGTCCACAATCTGTCCGGTCATTGCACAATCAAAGAGGAATAGAGGCGAACTGTAAATGGGTCAACCACTAAACATTTTGTGCATTGCAAAATGATAGGGTCATAACCTCTTTCAATAAACCTGTTAAAAGATTGTATGAATTCAAAGCGATTATGACAAAAGATGTTTCGAAGTTTGTAAATCACACCACCCTAGAAGTCAGGTTGTGATAGTCCTTGTTGTAGAAGAGTTCTTAAATTTCCTTTATGTTTTAAAATTAGATCAGGATTGCGACAATTTCGCAAAGGTTTTCAAAGTTTATGTTATGGTAACGGTCGCCCGTCTGGAGTTAAAAACAAATATTGGATATAGTTAACTGCATAATAGCATATAGTTTTGTATAAAAACGAACGTTTAATAGCGTCTCAAAAAATATTCAAACTGTTACAGTAACCCGTATATAGTAACGGTAACTATATACGGTAACGCGCCTTAGATTCCCAATTTCCGCTAAAACAAATTTGCATTCAAAATCAAAGTTATCATCCAAATTTTGCATTGTCATACAGCCGATTGCTCCATCAATAGTTTATTTACTTCAAAGCAGTGATAAAACCTTCATCTGTAATAAACAAACATTCAACGCAAATTGCAACCGGCCATGTTGTTTACATAGCAACAGTGCACTATGTTCTGTGCCGTTGCCTTCCGGCTAACAAAATGTCAAGATTTTGAACAAACCGAAGCTCGATATACCCACGAGGCGGGATCCCGAAGAATGACGGGATTGACCGAGCGTTCACGATCACTTGGACACTTGAGTTGTTTTTCTTTATGATTGTCAGATGTTAGATTTGCCATTGCAATTAAGAACTGCCTTGTCGAGGTTAATATTATCCTTTCACATAATTGAAACTGGGAGATATTTTCATGATAGAACTGACAGAGATTAAATATAATGTACATTGTGTAATAGTACCGACTTAAAAGATGAATATCATTTTATTTGTTTGTCCGCTATATGAACACATACGTAAACCTAATGTTAAGACATATTATTACAGATGTTCAAGTGTTTTAAAATTGATTCAGTTGATTCAGTTGATGCAAACATCAAATAAACAAGAGTTGTTTAGCTTATCTAGGTTTGTCAGGGAAGCGTTTATTCTTCGAAATACCGCAATCTATAATAAATAAATTAGTTATGTTCATCCTCATTTGGCGTGTGTGTGAGTGCGTGCGTGCCTGCGTGCGTGCGTGCCCGTGGATAGTGATTGTCATCTTGTGTGACCTGTAACATATTACAAATATAATATGTATGTATGTAGATGACGAGAAACATTTGTTTAAGTCATAAATTAATAATATGTTCTGTTCTGTTCTTTTCATAAAAGAAAACTAATATTGAATGAAGGAACATTTGGACATAATTTGGGGTGTTAATAAATGGAAATCATTCACATTCAGTTAAGGAATACAATCTCAGGTAATTTGCCATCACGTGATATTATTTCATGAGAATTTCATGTGAGTTCAGTTGAAGGAAAAAACAAATATACACTGCTCAAAGTCTGCTCAGTACCAAACCTTCAGTTTCGTCTTATTTTTAAATACGCACGAAACTGTACTTTGTAGGGCGACATGCAAAAAATACAAAAAAAATAGTTTTCTAATCATTTTTGACAATAAAATAATGAATTTCACATAAATTATTCGTGATTATTATTCACGTGAGAAATGTGTTCATTATTTGTGGAATGTGATCATATATCACATAACACGTGTTTCATTTGTTTGAAGACATGTCATGTAACCTGCACTGATGCATGAATCTAAATGATATTCAACCCCATACCTCATAACACGTGTTTCATTTTTTTGAAGACATGTCATGTAACCTACACTGATGCATGAATCTAAATGATATTCAACCCCATACCTCATAACACGTGTTTCGTTTGTTTGAAGACATGTCATGTAACCTACACTGATGCATGAATCTAAATGATATTCAACCCCATACCTCATAACACGTGTTTCATTTGTTTGAAGACATGTCATGTAACCTACACTGATGCATGGATCTAAATGATATTCAACCCCATACCTCATAACACGTGTTTCATTTGTTTGAAGACATGTCATGTAACCTACACTGATGCATGGATCTAAATGATATTCAACCCCATACCTGTTTCAAGTACTGTCCATTGCTTTCTGTGCATTTCCGTGAAGTTGATTGCATAATGTAACTCTCTAATAGACATATCACGAATTGTTTTTTTCAAGTTATTTGCAAACAGATAATAGCAATTAGAAAACTCTGTTTTATTATTTTCAAAGATGATATATATACCTGTCAAATGATATCGTGTATTTGTATTTAGACAAAGAAATAATGAATAAACAATATATTTTGTTTGACACCCATCAACGTCACCGTCAGTTATTCAAATGTATGGAAATATAACCATTACACTAATCGTGACAGTTGTTTGAATGCCATTAAACAGACAATGATACCTGTGATAGCATGTTGTTTTACTGCACCTACAGTGCAGGTATACATGTAACACGATTAGTGTGTTGACAACAAAGGATGAATGTATGAGAGGCGTTCAGGTTAGTTATGAGCAGTATACAGTACTCAGCTGTCGCGTAAATGTCCTTTCTTACGGATGGCGGGAAGTATATGTCCATATTCACGAATCTTCTTAGCAATATCGTTGTCAAATTTTATTAATTTGTTAAACACATGTTTGTATCGATTTAAGAAGTTTCCTTAATATTGGTAATAAGGTAACGGATAAATAAAACCAAAAGCTGCATATTTATCTTAAAATAGATGGTTTGCAGTGTCCCTGAGAGGTTAATAAGGATATTTAAAAATATATAAAAATCTTAAATTTTGACTTAATATATGAGGTTATTTTACAGTGTTGAGTACACTATCGAATTCTACTGGACGAGTACCCAGCAGACAGAATCTATATTTGAACGAGGCGAAGCTGGGTACGAGTAATCACTAATTTACCAAACATTGTAAGTTGAATTCCAACTTGATATGTCTATTCTTAATTGAACACAGTAAAAACAATACATTTTTCAACATTTATGAACTGTGCCAAATACAATAGTCTCTATCATCCAGACACACTCAAGCTGACTGCGAGCGCTAGCGAGCGTCTGGACTCACTGTTCTTTAAAAAAATTGACCGATAGACGGCGCCAACCGTCAAAACTGACTGCGACGTGACGTCATTTTGATTGCAACATCAAAGTGCACGTTAAATTACGCGCAACATTAGCTCCAATGGGATGTGTGTACGTCCTTAATAAATATACCTTAAAATTCGTTTTATTGTAGTTTCTCTAAAAACATAATATAATCTTACAAAATGATGTTTAAAATTTGATTTTTAGCATTAATCGTGATCCGTTGACTATGTTTGGAGTAATTTTTTTGCACAACATTGCGCGTAACATCACGTATTTTTTGACGCCGTCGTGACGTAGGGGGTGATTCCCACGGAATTCCATAACAAACTGAAGTTAACCAATCAGAGGCCAGTGATTTTTTTTGTCCACACCTCGTTTTGATGTCAAAATTTTTAAAGAAGCTTTACTCCAGACCATCGTTGACTTCTTTGAGAGAAGTCTCGCGAGAGGTCGGGATGATCGAGACTACAAATACAATTGAAAAAACGCACGTGCAGTATCAAAACATTTCTGCTTCAATTCAATTTCAACTGAAATGAAGTCGTGAGGTAAATCATGTACGACTCGTTGATGTTTACTTTTAGAGTTATCGTCTCATAGTGCAAATACGGAATATGGATTTTTGGACTCCACATTTTTTGTTTTGAGTACATTAATGGAAATATGGGATTGTCACATGGGTAAAAAGACAGAAAGAGATTGGTTAGATTTATACAGGTGTGAAATAATACGTAATATTTTCCGTTATTTTATGAATATGGGCACTGGTACTAGCCAAGAAAAAAATAGGGTGGTTTGCCTCAACCACAAAAAAGTATCGACCTTCATATATGGCCTTACATTTACTAAAAATGAACAAATCGACTGCCATGTGCTAGCACGATAACATTTAAATGTATGCATTGTTCTTCACGATACAATGCATTTAGTATTTGATATGGGTGGATGTGTTTGTGCCTTTATGATGGTTAGGCGAACAATTGGCGAAATAGTAGAGCCATAGTGCTTGCACTTTTGAACCAAGTTTCAATGATCATTTAACGTTGGAAAATAGGTCGTTAACACATTTAACTTTCTATGATCGTGGAAGAATATGCTTATTAACACATAAACTGAAACAGTTGACGACGCACTCGGAAGCATTACAACTTAGAGAATAACGTTAACAAATAAACTGAATAAAACTAAACTGTACACACTATGCCGAATAAATATACGCTGCATCCCCTACACGCTGTGCTGACGCTAAGCAAAACAAAGGAAGTGTGCAGACCCAGTTGGTTTATTTATAGCACAGGTAATGTTTATGTAAACATGAGAGTTAACGAAGCGTACGTTTCTAATCAGTTGTTTCTATTAAAGAATGGGTACCTCATGTGATTTAATGCAATTTTGACGGTAATATTATACACAAATACTTGACACAAAGTCTCTGTCATCTCCCTTAAGGTTAACAATAAGCATATCCTGACTTTACATATTGCGAATATGACATTTCAATATTTTTCGCCATAAGAAAAAACTTTTTTTGCGATCTCTAGTATCTAGAACGGTATGTGTTTTACGGTCTGAAATTACGTTTTACGGCTCCGCTACCGCGTCGCCGTAAGATGAAATTCTCAGACCATAAAAACACTCACATACCATCCCAGATTGAAACTCTTAGCATGGTTATCTCTTACATGTCATCAAGATTGTGTTCTAGTTGGAACTATAAACTGAATTATTTCAAAAACATTGAACAGAAATCTCACGATCTTGGATGCTCTACTTGACATATGTTTTACTTATATTGCCTAGTGTTGCTGCCTTGTTGGTTAGAGATTAGATTATGGCGGGGATTTCTTTATTTACACTGTCCTGTTTTAATGGGATGACAGTAGGGTAAGTGTGAGGTTTGGTGTACCCTAGAGCCGGTTTAAACCCCCAGTGGCCTACTTTGCCACTGACCGTTCCAAGGCGGTAGCCCTATTGTCAATCCCTTTGTGTTTGTAATGTTGTTTGCATTTGTTATTACTTTTGCCTTCTTGTTTGTCTGTTTGCGTGTTTGTTTCTGTGTTTTGTGGTTGACTGTCCTCCTTGAATGCTGCGTTCCCTGAACTTTTTATATTTCTTGAAAGACAAGAAATATAGCGTTCAGGGACTACAGAAACACGCACAGACACACAATATAATTACAAAGCTGAATAAAAGGCAAGATGATGTGACATCACAAACATAACAGGGTTGACAATAGGGCTACCGGGGCGGTCAGCGGAAAGCAATGACGCTGGGGTTTAAACCAGGTTCTAGAGTGCACCAAGCCTCACATATGCCACATAATGTACTTGGATAGAACGTTTTAGTCTTACATTACTCTTGTTAGCACTTGACGACATTTGTGAATATCATGTTAATCCACTGTCTAGTTGAAGCATATTCACCATGTGCATGATACATTCATGTTCCATGGTAAAGCGATAATTTTCGTAAGGTTTTTGGCGGAGCTAATGCAGGGCCGTTTAATAAGTTTATTTGTGCATTAATGCATGTACAGTTATAGGTATTTTACAATTTATCTCTTTAAAGGGCAAAATTGTTGAGGGGTCCTTTCTTGTAGATATGAAAATTCCTTCTTTTGCCACGTGTGTCACGGAAAGAACGTGGGAAATGATTGTTTGTGCGTCAAGTTGGATTATAAAGTGCATTGTTTTATAGTAGTGGTCGGAAATACTGAAAGTCGCTTTGCTTGGAGCAGTCGATTGGAAATGATGAGATCCACAGCCAATATGTGGTCTGTATATCTCTTATATGAAATGTTATTGTACATTTGTATTCAATGGGCGTCGCCATTTTGTTTGGCGATGTTGTTACATCTGGTCAACTGTTATATATTTCTCAGACATTAACGTGATACGACTAGCATATGAAGTTAACTTTATTAGAGACGATCATTAATTATAAAACAAGATTAAATTGATAACGTTGTATATTAAATCATCACGTCATCAACCCTTATAGAAGGTTTTTGATGACAATCAAAGCTCACTGGAGTCGCGTATCCTGTTCATCACTCACGCGCGTCAGATGCATTGCGTTAAATCATGTTTTTTTGCAACGTTAATCATCATTATAGACGACGTATTCAGTATTTAAAAACTCGTGATAATACTACGAACGTCTTGTACGTTCATGAGAACAATCTTTTTCATCTTTCATCTATGTATTCGCTTGTTTTTCTTTGATACTTGCATATATATTTAATATAATTTGAAAGTTCCATTAAACTTATTTAAATGCAGTCACTGACACTAACTTTTTCCTGAGTTAGTCCCAACCACTAGGTCAAAACTAAATACTAAATATAAAAAGCATAGAAACCAAAAAATCAAGTACACGATCGTGACTTGGTAGAAGCCAGAGCAACAAGAGAACACACCGTAACATGTACGACAAGATACGATTTAAGACAAACATCACACGTAACCGTACTATGGGGATTTAGGTAGAAGTCATCGTAGGGTCCACAATATGCCCCTTCCCACACAATCAAAGGGGAAACATAGTGAAAAACTGTAAATCGGTCATTCACTAAACATGCTGCGCGTTGCAAAATGATAGAATCATAACCTTTTGAATCTCAACAATGGTAAATGGAAAAATGAGAAATTACATCTGATGAGGCGATGTTTGACTTAGCCGGATATATGGGGGAGGAGTCTGCTAGTTTAGGAATGGCCACGACAAAACGGAAAATTATTTACAAAGGGATAATAGTCAACTCTAAATACTGTATACACCACTACGCCTGTTTCCATGTGATGCTGGCACGACCAGAATATTGCTCTCATACGTTTAAAATAGACAATTAAGGGAAAATTAACTTTATTACACTAGATGCATGGTGGTCGAAGTCCCCTGATGCTTTTCTCAGTTGTGGAGCTGACTGTGACGTTAGATGACAGACAACCTATGAACGAAAGAAAAAACCAATCATAATGTGGTTGGCAGATCATGTTAGGTGCATTGGTCGCTTTAGAAAAGAAAGAAGAGGAGTTGGGTTGGATAATGAATGTTATCCATTGTGGTGTTGTTAAACAGTATAACTGTTCATCGAGACACTTGAAGATAATGAACTTAGATATTAGTCTTGAAACTGTTTATCATATAACAAATATGTTGGTTGCATATTGAATGAATTAACTAAAACCGAAAATAATTTGTTCTTAAAACATAACAGCAGTTGACGTAAAGGAGACGCTGATCGGAACTAGGAATTGGCATCAGAGCCCCGAAAATAGAACTGTGACAACCATTGTGTCAAATTCACTATATTCCTGGGTCCGTATTCATAAAGTTTCTTAGCAATATCTTCTAATTCCAAAATTTATCAATTTTTTAAACACCATTCTCTATCGATTTAGGACGCTTTCTTAATGTTGCTAATAAGGTTATTGATAAATAAAACATACAGCTAAATATTTATCTTTAAATATATGGTTTATAGCATCCTCGAGAGGTTAATAAGGATATTTGAAAATATGTAAACATCTTAAATTTTGACTTTAAACGTACTATTTTCCACTTAAGTTGGTGTTTCCGGTGTTCATAAATGATGTCTATTCGTCGAACTATGTATTAGTTAGTGTTGATTAAGTGGTATTTTAAATAAAATAGAAACTCAAATATTGCGACCGTAGGGAGCGAATGTTGGGTTTTTAGACTTACTTCGGGATTAACCTAGTTTTCAACATTTAATACATTGATATGAAAACGAAACGCAGTGTACCATTGTATTATGACGGATTGTACGCAGTGTACCATTGTATTATGACGGATTGTACGCAGTGTACCATTGTATTATGACGGATGCGCAATTCGCATTAAACAATAAATAAAATATTGATCACACTTAATAAAATAGGGACGTAGTCTCAGTTTTAGTGTAATAAGATTTTACAAAATATGATTAGATTGAAAAGTATCAAACACTAATGAAACGAAAACAAAATTATAGAGCGGTTAACTGTAGAAATGTATGTAACATTAAACAATGTTTTAGTCAATGTTTTAGTGTCAATAAAGTTATTGAACAAGGTTTATATTTTGTTTTATTACACATCGTTGACAATAACAATACTACCGTTGGTTATAACTGAAACAAATAATGAAAAGGGACACTGTCAGTAAATAAATGTTTTATTCGGTTAACTGTGTACATGGTAACATAGGCATGTAGTAAATTTGAAAAAGAAAATAAATCATTTATTGTTTGTAAACATCACTGGGACCGCAATATTTACATTTCGGTTGCTCGTGTGATATCTATTAGACTAAATGCAATAGGGTTTGATAACAGTCTGTATTGCATCACATCACTGTCCAATTCTGTTCAGCATGGAAGCTTTTCGTCTTACTCACAATTTTAGTTTTGGTTTGACGTTCAAACCACGACGCGGTCTTTTTTGTTGTTGTTGTATCGCTATTGAATTCCGCCAAAGCATCTCGTTTCTATTTAAACTATTATGCGGTGATTTCTTTATTTACACTGCCCCAATATATAAGGATGACAGTAGGGTAAGTGTGAGGTTTGGTGCACCCTAGAACCTGGTTTAAACCCCAAGCGGCCTTTTCTGCCACTGCCGTTCCAAGGCGGTATCCTTATTATCAACCTTTTTGTGTCTGTGACGTTATATGCCTTTTATTCATTATTAACATCGCCATTCAATTTTGCCCTTTTGTGTCTTTTTGAGATTACTGTGTTCTGTGATAGCTTTTGTGCATTTCCTGCTATACTTAATTTTATAATCTAAACGTTACGCCAAATGCAGCTTAAACACGTTAATAAGAGGGCTTTTGCATATAATTGACATTCAATAAAAAACGTTCCGAATAATTAACATGAGCTTGTTTTTGATTTAAAACAGATGATTTATTTCAAAATTATAAATGTCATTACTGTCTTTATTTGAATGTGAGTTTGTCATAATTTGTCATTAAATGTCATTATAACGTTGACATAAAACGTCTAAATATCATCAAAAGTTCATTTTGAAGTCAAAATATATATTACAATACTTTAATAAGTTGAAGGACCATCATAAAATTTAAAATGTTTTTGTAGTTAGAATCGTATAGTGAAATCCTCCATTTATTCATATTCGTTATTTTTCCACTGACTTGCTCATTTGAAACACGAGAGGGCCAGGTTTTCTAGCGAGAACTACTTTGTGCAACAGAAGTTTCATTTATAAGTCCACCGTGTCATCCACTGGGCCACGCCAGTCCTAGCAGGTGTTAACTAATATCTATTCATCAGATATAATATAATATAAATTATACGATTGTTATATTATTTCAACAATGAACAGAAGGAGAAACTATTACGTCCCTTATAAACGCATCTGTAATGACTTACAAAGATTATTCGCTATTTCCAGTTCCTGCATTATGTATCCGTCGCCTGCCTACCGATCGTTGCTCAACTATGTTCTACATAAGTATGTTGTCAGAGATGACCTGACTCCAACCAGTAATGGTTAGCCTGCCCATCGCTACTCCGCTACGTTCTACATAGATATGTCGGCAGAGTTGACCTGACTCCGCCCGGTAATGGTTAGCCTGCCCATCGCTACTCCGCTACGTCGTACACAGGTATGTAGGCAGAGTTGACCTGACTCCGCCCAGTAATGGTTAGCCTGCCCATCGCTACTCCGCTACCTTCTACATAGATATGTCGGCAGAGTTGACTTGACTCCGCCCGGTAATGGTTAGCCTGCCCATCGCTACTCTACTACGTCTACACAAATATGTCGACAGAGTTGAACTGACTCTGCCCGGAAATGGTTAACCCGACCATCGTTTCTCCACTACGTCCTTCAAAATATGCTGGCAGAGTTGACTCCGTCCTGAAATGGTTAGATTCCCATTGCTACTTTATTAAGAATTTCTCTATAAAGAATGGTAATCGGCCTCTAAGACCGGGATGATGAAGATCATTCGTAATACTTTCATGCAGTATCATAAGCTTTCTCTAAGTCAAAAAACACAACGGCTAGATGTTCTTTCTTTATGAAAGCTTCCCTTATAAATGATTAATATCGAATGAGACTGTCTGTTGTGCCTCGTTGATGTTGCAATCCACTTAGATACTTTGTTATCAGTTTGTTGGATTCCAGGTATCAAACGAGTCTCTCATTAATCATTAGTTCCATGGTTTTGCAGATACAACTCGTTAAAGTAAAGTACGATAATTTATTGGGTCCGTATGATCATTTCTAGGTTTGGGGACTGGAATAATGATTGCTTCCCGCCAAGAATCGGGGAAGTTTCCTGTCACCCAAACCTTATTAAATATATCAAGAATGGTAGAGAGACAGGCTTCAGGTAAATGATTTAATAATTGACAATGGATATCATCAGGACCAGCTGATGTATCATGAGCCTTTTTAAGGGATTCTCCAAGTTCTTTCAGAGAGTGAACTGTTTATTGAATTTCTCCAAATTGTTTCAACTTGAATTCAGCTTCTTTTGTTCTTTTAGTTTTTTTAAAAAAAAAAAATTCAGAAGAAGAGTTTGTGGAAAATGTTTCTGGCAAAGTGTTTGTAATATCTTTGACAGATGTAACATCTGCATTATCCGTTTTAAGATGATTTAAACAACTAGAATTACTTTTACCGGACCATTAAATCTTCTTAAGAGATGAGCAAGAGTTCATCCTAGAGACATTGTCACAAAATGTCACGGGTAGAGCGTACTGGTCGTATATAGCTCTTGTATCGGTTACACCCAAAATCTATTGTTCGAGTTGAAACAATTTCACCATATTCATGATCTATTCATGTAACACGTAAAAGCGTGCACATTTTAAGTGGCCGCCAGAGAGGCCGTGTCATAAGTTTAGTTTTGTGCTAATGCATGTAAACGTATAGGTAAATTTTCCTTAAACGGCAAAATTGTATAAGGGGCCTCTCGTGTTGATTCAATACTGTAGATTTAGCCACGTTTGTCACGGACTGAACGGGGGAAATAATGATTTGGGCGTAATGTTTGCTATAAATGCCATTGTCTTCTAGCTATCGCCGGGATAATCGATAGTACTTTGTTGGAACAGAGATTGGACGGCAAATTTCACAGGCAACATGTGGTTAGTAGTTTTATTAAACTTTTATCGTATATTTGTATTCAGTGGGCGGCGCCATCTTGTTTGGCGGTTACGACATCCGGTTAGCATTGATGTTTCTCAAACATAACTTTAGACTAGCATATGATTTTGAAGTTACTTTATTAGATGTAATTATTGTAATTGATCATTAATTGTAAAACAATATTAATTTGATAACAGTGGATATTAGGTGCATTAGTTAACGTTGGCGTATAACTCGGTGATTGTAATACACGATTGTCAACATTAGTTAACAATGAGATGAGTGACAAGAATAAATGCGTGCATGCATAACTCAGTGAGTGTAATATATGAGTAATTTGATCATGTTTATATTACATGTATTAGGGGCATTGATTAACAGCGACGTACATAGCGTACATATGGCGTTGTAGAATATGTATACATTGCTACTCCTCATTAGTACAGCTTGCATATATTGATTGAATAATGATTTGTTTGGGTAATGATAATTATACAAGATTGTTATGTTTGTCAACCGACATCTAAAACGTATGTATAATTACAGCCTAAGCCATCCAGGATATAAGCCATCCAGGGTTGGAAATAAGCCATCCAGGATATAAGCCATCCAGGGTTGGAGTAAGCCATCTAGGTTTGGATATCCAGGAGTGGAGCTAAGCTTCCACGAATAACGTTACAAGCGGTGGAGACGGTCCCCGTACCTGCGCAGCCAGGTTTTACTAACGACAACCCCCGGGACACAAGGTGGGCCCGTTACCAGTCCTCACTGGAGGAATATCATTCACAATCTCAGTGGAGATTAACTATCATTGCATCGCGTCATCAACCCTTACAGAAGGCATTTGATGACAATCATCCATTGAATTCGCGCATCATCATCTTCATGAGCTCTCGCGCATCACAGTTATCGCGCTAGATCAACATTGTTATAGATTTAACAACACTTTAGTGTCTTAGACTTTCAGTATTTATAACAATACTAAGAACGTCTTAAACGTTCAGGAGAACATTCTTTTCATAGTTCATTTGTGTATTCGCTTGTTTTTTTAGATAATTGTATATATATTAAACATATTTTAAAAGTTGCATTAAATTTATGTAAATGCATTCACCGTCATTGATTCTTTCCTGAGTTAGCCCAACCACTAAGGTCATCCTGTGACAACTGGTTTCAGAGTAGTGGGATTCTGGGCGACTACGGAGGGAAAGAATCAATAAGTGATCTTTATTATGATATACTAAATCTCTACTTATTATTTTAGAATTGTGTACCACCCTCTGATCCATCAAGGCGACTGTCGACGATCACGGCCACAGCTTGGAAGACAAGTCAAGACACGACAAGGGTAGGGTGAGTCCAAACTGTTGTTTTGTCCGTTCTTTCCTTGGCGCGAGGTCGCAGTGGTCTACACGAGTGGGTCGGAGGCACTTTTGCTCAATAATTTGGGTGTTTGTTTTTACCTCCCTTGATATACATATAGTATCCAATTAGGTTGGCGAACAAGACGTTCTACTCATGTTGTGACACTCGAGTATACTTATATTGATGGGAGAAGTAAATATACATGTACATGTTATGCACATTTCTATGATTGTTTAAGGTTTGTCCAATATCAAATTAAGATATTTTATGTAGTGTATATGTTTTGTGGAAGCTAGATACTATCTATACATAACCGTTAGTAGTTAGCGCTAGTACAAATGTGTATGTAACTTGTCCTATGATGATGCCCAGGTATTTACTGAGGACATAGTGACTTACCATTAGTAGTTAGTTGAGTAGAATTATTAGTGACGTGTGTATTGTAATTATTGTAGTGTGTAGTTCACAATGTCTATAACCATGACGTCCATAAAGGATCTTACGGAAATGGGTAAGGAGTTAGGTTATGCTGGAGAAGAGCTTAGAACCTTTGTTAAAGACGAACAGGCTAGGGAAAGGGAATTTAGACTTAAGGAAAGAGAATTAGAGAAAGAGAAGCTAGAATTCGAAAGTAGGTTAGCTAAAGAGAAGCTAGATGCTGATAAAGAGAAGCTAGAATTCGAAAGTAGGTTAGCTAAAGAGAAGCTAGATGCTGATAAAGAGAAGCTAGAATTAGAAGGCAGGTTAGCTAAAGAGACGCGAGATGATGAAAGTAGAATAGTAAGGGAGAAGCAAGAGTTAGAACACGAGAGGTTCGAAACAGATGGTAGACTAGCTAAGGCTAAGATGATAATGGAAAGGGAGCAAAAAGAGTTTGAGCATAAGTTAGCTTTAGAGTTGGAAGCAGCTAAGACACATAGTAAGGAAAGTAAAACTGAAGGGAAAGATAGTTATTCTGGGAAGTTAAAAGGTTCGAAGTTACCATACTTTGATGCTGACAAAGATAACATGGACAGTTACTTGTTACGGTTCGAGCGTTATGCTGAGTTACAGGAATGGACCAAAGATAAGTGGGCAGTTCATTTAAGTGCGTTATTAAGAGGCAAGGCCTTAGATGTATTTTCTAGATTACCTAGTGTAGATGCTCTTGACTATGACAAGTTAAAGGATGCTCTTTTAAAGAGATTTGAGCTAACTGAAGAAGGTTTTAGAAAGCGATTTAGAGCTTGTCTGCCTGAGAAAGGCGAGTCATTTATTCAGTTTATTAGTCGGTCTAGAAATTACTTAGATAGGTGGTTAGAGTTAGGGAAGGTAGCGCAGACTTATCAGGGCCTCATAGATTTCTTGTTGCGGGACCAGCTATTCAATGTTTGTAGTAGAGATCTGTTCTTATTTCTGAAAGAAAGGAAATTAGCTAGTGTAGGAGAAATGGCAACACAAGCAGATCAGTTTGCCGAGGCTAGAGGTGGAGCTCATAATGTAGTGTCGAAAGACAGAACTTTTAGAGATAGGCAAGGGGACGATCATAAACAGAAAGGCCAGAGTGGAAACTATAGAGGTGGAGGAAGTTCGATGGGTGCTAGAGGAGGTAGCAATAGTGGTAACATAGGTAGACCTTTTATTCGTTGTCGTCACTGTAATGGGAATCATGCTTCACATGAGTGTAGAAAAGCGGTGAAAGTGTCCGCTGTCGTAGACAATTTTAGTGACACTAGTAGAGTGGACAACAATGTAGGGAGTCAGAACCAAGGTTTTAACAACCCATGGAATTTCGGTAGAGGTAGAGGTGGTCAAAACCGAGGTAGAGGTAGAGGCAGAGGTAGTAATAGTCCGGTTATTAAAACCGAGAGTAGTAGCTGTTGTGTTAAAGCGGATGGTGTAATGGCGAAGATCGGAACATGTCTCTTTCCGTATGCAAATCTTCCAACGGCAGATGGTAGAGTGAATGGCACGGACGTAATTGTAATGAGGGATACAGGTTGTACAGGTGTGGTAGTTAGGCGTAGTTTAGTTACGGATGACCAGTTGGTAGGTAAACAGTCACCGTGTATGTTGCTAAATAAGTCGGTAGAGCACGTGCCAATAGCGAGAATAGATGTAGATACACCTTTCTTTAAAGGGACTACAGAGGCACTATGTATGGACGACCCGATGTATGATTTAACGATGGGGAACATAGAAGGTTCAGTACTTCCGGTAATGTCCGATTTTAGAAGTAGCATAAGTAATGCCGTAGAGACTAGAGCGCAGGTTCAGAAGCAAGCTCAGGCTTATAGAAAATTAAAGGTTCCTGCAGCCGTAGGTGACATATCTAAAGCGGAGTTTATAGAAGCACAAACTCAAGACGAGTCATTAGGTCCTTGTAAGGTGAAGGCCAAGGATGGTGTAGTGAAGAAGTGTAAAGGGTCCGGTGGTTGTAAGTTTGTACATAAGAATAGGTTATTGTACAGAGAATTTGAAGATAGTGGTAGTAGACAGTTTCACCAATTAGTGGTTCCTACCCAGTATAGAACGACAGTGCTTAAGGTAGCTCATGAGTCGATTATGGGAGGTCATTTGGGCGTAAAGAAAACGTCAGATAGAGTATTGGCAGAATTTTATTGGCCAGGCGTTAGCGGAGATGTAACTAGGTATTGTAGGTCCTGCGATGTATGCCAAAGGACAGTACCAAAAGGTCGAGTGACCAAAGTACATTTAGGTCAGATGCCACTGATAGATACACCATTTAAGCGGGTAGCCGTAGACATAGTTGGACCAATTTTTCCAGTGTCGGATAGGAAAAATAGGTACATTTTGACCATGGTAGACTATGCAACTAGGTATCCGGAGGCAGTAGCATTGCCCTCAATTGAAACTGAGAGAGTAGCTGAGGCATTAGTTGATATGTTCAGTAGGCTAGGTGTACCAGAGGAAATGCTGACTGATTGTGGGTCACAGTTTACGTCAGAACTTATGGCTGAAGTAAGCAGGTTATTGTCTTTGCGTCAAATCATGACAACACCATATCACCCTATGTGTAACGGGTTAGTCGAACGATTTAACGGGACGTTAAAGCAAATGTTACGGCGTATGTGTACCGAGAGACCCAAAGATTGGGACAAGTATCTCAATGCTTTATTGTTTGCATTTAGAGAGGTTCCACAAGAGAGTTTAGGATTTTCACCGTTTGAGTTATTGTACGGTAGGTCAGTTAGAGGTCCCATGAGGATTCTTAGAGAGATGTGGGCAGGTGAAGTAGATAGTGATGAGGTTAAGACTACATATCAGTATGTTTTAGATCTGAAGGAGAAACTAGAGGAGACTTGTAAGATAGCTCAAAGTCAGTTAGTTAAGGCAAGTACCAAGTATAAACGGTACTATGACCAAAAAGCTAGAGCTAGGAAGTTTAAGATAGATGACCAGGTGTTACTGTTACTCCCGACCGACAATAACAAGTTGTTATTACAATGGAAAGGTCCGTTTTACGTTAGAGGGATAGTGAACACTATGGATTACCGTATCGAGATAAACGGAAAGTTAAAGACCTTTCATGCGAATATGCTGAAAGAGTATATAAGTAGAACCGATAATGTGCAACAAGGGGTGTTAACCGTAGTTAATGTTGCAGTTATTGAGGATAGTGAGGAAGACAGTAGTGAGGACACTAGTCCCATGTATTTTCCCACTAGTGTAGGTAGGGAGAGAGCAGCCGATGTAGACATATCGGGCATGCTTAGTGTAGAGCAGCAACGAGAGATGGGTAGTTTACTCTCGGAGTTCAGTGATGTCTTGTCCGAAAACCCGGGGCAGACAGATGGAGTGCAACATGATATTGTACTCACATCAGGGGAACCAATTAGAATTAAGGGGTATCCCATTCCATTTCACTCCCGATCAATTGTTGATGAGGAGGTGAAAGACATGTTGAAATTGGGTGTCATCGAACCTTCAAACGCCCCATTTTCATCCCCAGTCGTCCTTATTAAGAAGAAAGATGGGTCAATTCGATTCTGTATCGATTTTAGGCAGCTCAATAAACGTACCATCTTTGATGCAGAGCCAATGCCTAATATTGAGGAGGTATTCTCTAAACTTGCGGGATATTCGTATTTCTCCAAGTTAGACCTCAGTAAAGGTTATTGGCAAGTCCCACTTTCAGACCGAGCTAAAGAGATGACCTCCTTCGAAACTTCGCAAGGACTTTTTAAGTTCAAGGTCATGCCCTTTGGTCTCGTAAACGCCCCAGCAACATTCTGTAGGTTAATGAGGAAAGTCCTGAAGGATTTGTCCAACACAGACAGTTTTGTAGATGACATCCTGGTGTTTACAACAACATTTGAAGACCATATTAAGGCTAATATGTTGGAACGGCTACGCCGGTTTAAACTGACTGCAAAACCTAGCAAGTGTCACATAGGTTACGCAGATATAGAGTGTCTGGGTCATGTTGTCGGGAGGGACCAGAAATTGAAACCCAACCCCGACAAGGTTAAGGCAATTCAGGAAGCACCAAGACCCGAGACAAAGAAACAAGTTAGGTCATTTTTAGGGTTAGCGGGTTTTTACAGGAAGTTTATTCCAAACTTTTCGGCTATAGCTGCACCTTTGTCAGACTTGACAAAGAAAGGTCAACCCAATAGGATAACTTGGGGGGAAAGCCAGGAGCGAGCTTTTGTCTCTTTAAAGGGGAGTCTGGTCAAAACCCCAATACTAAAATTACCTGAACTTGACCAGGAGTTTATCCTCAGAACGGATGCCTCCGATATCGGGGTGGGTGCAGTCCTACTGCAAGAGCAAGATGGGTGTAGTCTCCCCGTGGCTTACGCAAGTCGGAAACTATTACCCCGGGAATGTAACTACTCTGTTATCGAAAGGGAGTGTCTTGCAGTAGTGTGGGGTGTCAGTAAATTCCACCGATATGTTTTTGGTAAGGAATTTGTCTTGGAGACTGACCACCAACCGTTAGCTTATATGAATAAAGCTAAGGTAGCTAACAGTAGGTTAATGAGGTGGGCACTGACTCTGCAGCCTTACCGGATGAAAATTAAAGCGATCCGAGGAAAGGACAATATTGGGGCAGACTATTTAAGTCGCCGCACATAATGACCGGTTTAATATAATAGTGTATTGCAGTGTATTGTACAATAGTAGTATATGTTACGACAGGGTAGTGTACAATTGTAGAATAGTGTTCAAATTGTAATTACATATTATAGTTGGGTTATAACTGCAGTGGATGTTTTCCGGAAGACGGTCGTTGTACTGGCTGAAGGTTGCATCCCTCGGTAGTAATATTTATATACTTAAGCGATTGAGCGATCAGCTTGTACGTTTTGTCGCTCATTTGCTCAGAAGAATTAATAGTTTCTTAACGTGTAAATATTAATTATCATTTTGTTGAATTTTAAAAGTGTAGCACTTTCTTTAAGTGGGGAGATGTTGTCACAAAATGTCACGGGTAGAGCGTACTGGTCGTATATAGCTCTTGTATCGGTTACACCCAAAATCTATTGTTCGAGTTGAAACAATTTCACCATATTCATGATCTATTCATGTAACACGTAAAAGCGTGCACATTTTAAGTGGCCGCCAGAGAGGCCGTGTCATAAGTTTAGTTTTGTGCTAATGCATGTAAACGTATAGGTAAATTTTCCTTAAACGGCAAAATTGTATAAGGGGCCTCTCGTGTTGATTCAATACTGTAGATTTAGCCACGTTTGTCACGGACTGAACGGGGGAAATAATGATTTGGGCGTAATGTTTGCTATAAATGCCATTGTCTTCTAGCTATCGCCGGGATAATCGATAGTACTTTGTTGGAACAGAGATTGGACGGCAAATTTCACAGGCAACATGTGGTTAGTAGTTTTATTAAACTTTTATCGTATATTTGTATTCAGTGGGCGGCGCCATCTTGTTTGGCGGTTACGACATCCGGTTAGCATTGATGTTTCTCAAACATAACTTTAGACTAGCATATGATTTTGAAGTTACTTTATTAGATGTAATTATTGTAATTGATCATTAATTGTAAAACAATATTAATTTGATAACAGTGGATATTAGGTGCATTAGTTAACGTTGGCGTATAACTCGGTGATTGTAATACACGATTGTCAACATTAGTTAACAATGAGATGAGTGACAAGAATAAATGCGTGCATGCATAACTCAGTGAGTGTAATATATGAGTAATTTGATCATGTTTATATTACATGTATTAGGGGCATTGATTAACAGCGACGTACATAGCGTACATATGGCGTTGTAGAATATGTATACATTGCTACTCCTCATTAGTACAGCTTGCATATATTGATTGAATAATGATTTGTTTGGGTAATGATAATTATACAAGATTGTTATGTTTGTCAACCGACATCTAAAACGTATGTATAATTACAGCCTAAGCCATCCAGGATATAAGCCATCCAGGGTTGGAAATAAGCCATCCAGGATATAAGCCATCCAGGGTTGGAGTAAGCCATCTAGGTTTGGATATCCAGGAGTGGAGCTAAGCTTCCACGAATAACGTTACAAGCGGTGGAGACGGTCCCCGTACCTGCGCAGCCAGGTTTTACTAACGACAACCCCCGGGACACAAGGTGGGCCCGTTACCAGTCCTCACTGGAGGAATATCATTCACAATCTCAGTGGAGATTAACTATCATTGCATCGCGTCATCAACCCTTACAGAAGGCATTTGATGACAATCATCCATTGAATTCGCGCATCATCATCTTCATGAGCTCTCGCGCATCACAGTTATCGCGCTAGATCAACATTGTTATAGATTTAACAACACTTTAGTGTCTTAGACTTTCAGTATTTATAACAATACTAAGAACGTCTTAAACGTTCAGGAGAACATTCTTTTCATAGTTCATTTGTGTATTCGCTTGTTTTTTTAGATAATTGTATATATATTAAACATATTTTAAAAGTTGCATTAAATTTATGTAAATGCATTCACCGTCATTGATTCTTTCCTGAGTTAGCCCAACCACTAAGGTCATCCTGTGACAGACATAAGATCTCCAGGATTTCATCTTGCTATCCTAAGTAGTACGACGGGCTTTCGCTCGAAAATCTCTAAAATTATCTAAATTATTTTGAGTTGGCCGCACTTCAAAAGCATTCAATGCAACTTTACGATCGCTGACTACATTTTTGCTGTCATCATCGTACCATGGTTTATGTTGGCGTTTTGGATTTGCCGAGGTTTTTGGAATAGTTTGATTAGCTATATCATGAATGGTTTTGGTAAAACGACTAGTTGCGTCTTCGACATTCTCGAAAACAGAAGGCTTTAATTTTTCCTCACAAAGAGATTGAAATGGATCCCAATCAGCATTGCGGAGTTGCTATCGTTAAGTCTTTTCGAGAAGTGGAGGGCCGATATTTTCAAGAAATACTGGGTCACTATTATATAGGTCGTCACAAACACTCCACGAAAAATAAATCAAGAGAGTTGGATTACATATTGTTAAATCAATGAAAGAATGAGAGCACGAAGCTGGATGAAAATAAGTATGCGATTTGTTATTAATAAAAAGACATTATTTTTGCCTTTATAGTTTATATCTTTACAACCCCAGATGTAGTTGTGTGCATTAACATCACGCAAGAGTATAAAAGGTGATTTAGATCATTAAGGTCTAGTGAAGAACTAGGTGGTAAATATACGGAGCATATAATTATAACTCTGTGCATCGTAACCATGACCGCAAATCAGTTTTGAATGCAACAGTTCTGTGAGGATGGTTTCGATTCACGAGGATCGGAACTAACTCGTCCAGCAGCTTTATCATTTGTATCGCAAATATAGTTAAAGAATGAAATGATTTTTAAAGATAAATCATATCACTAGTCTTCAAGAAAGTTTCTTGAAGACAAAATGCAACAGGGTTGTGATCATTTAAAAGTCAGCTGATTTCATTATAATTAGGTTTAAAACCTCGGCAGTTCCATTGAATGACCTTATTTATTTTGATTTTATTACGGTGGAAATACGGTTTACGGCCTTGGGTTTGGCAGACTTTGGAGACTTTGGAAGTTCCAGATGTACTGGATCATCAACCTCTATCTCCAAGTTTCGAGATATGCTGTGCAATCTAATCGGATCATCAGATCCTTTCGATTGCTTTCCTTTTTCTCGGTGTAATCTAATCGGATCATCAGATCCTTTCGACTGCTTTCCTTATTCTCGGATTTGACGAACTCTTGGAAGAATTCGTTGGGTTTGGTGGACTCTTGGTTGCACCAGAGTCCGCCGAGTTCGAAATAGATGAAGTAGATATAGTAGATGTAGAAGTTTTTGAGAATATAGTTGAAGGAGTGTTAGGCTTGGAAGCCACAAGATGTTTTGGAGCTACAGGAGGCTTATTAAAGAGGACCACAGTTTGAGAGTCTGAAGAAATTCTGAACAGAGAATGAAATAGTAGTAAACTTGTCGGAGTCTATGGCCAGTTAACACGGTCTGCACCGCGATATACCTGGTAGCTGGTTTATCAACCCTACTCGCATCGGCGTACGATTTGACAGATGGAGTGGGCGGAGAGAGCCTCGCAACAAATAAAAAGATCGGACAGGAAAGTAGCATTCAAGGAGGACAGGCAACCACAAAAGCTAGAAACAAACACGCAAACAGACAAACAAGAAGGCAAAAGCAATAACAAATGCAAACGACATCACAAAGACAACAGGGTTGACAATAGGGCTACCGCCTTGGAACGGTCAATGGCAAAGTAGGTCACTGTTTTTTTTTAACCGGCTCTAGGTTACACCAAACCTCACACTTACCCTACTGTCATCTCATTAAAACAGGACAGTGTAAATAAAGAAATTCTAGCTTCTGGGAAAGAGATATCTTTTCTATTTTGTTTTTTTGAGTTTCTCTCTCGTGCTTCCATTTTGGACAGTCTTTCGAGAAAGACCCGTTGGCACCCTTGCAATTAACGCAAGAGACAGAATTATACGTACTACCTCAGTCACACCTTTGGATTTGAGGCTAAGAATTATTTCCTCAACGGTGCAGTGCTATAGTTCCCTAGAGCGTATCACACCTTCTGATATGTTGAGAGAGATATGAGGTATTACCTCGACAGGAATGTTGGCAAAATATCTGATTTTTAGGAAATTGCCAGAGTGTGATTTTCTTTCACATTCGACAAGAAGCTTTTGTATTTTTTAGTTTCTTTACACTCCTCGTCTCACCGACAATGCCAAATAGAGGTGGCGAAAGGAGAGTGATTTGAAATGGGTCGAGATTGATCTAAAGAGATAATATTAAGAAATCGAGGCCAATTCAGATGTAATATGTTAGTGTCCGAATCAGACTCAGAGTAATTTCTAAATCGTTTAGAACCGTAAGATGAATTTGTAAGGGTATCGGTGTGGGTATCGGTAGTGTGTGCGTTGTTTCGTCACATAATGGGGAATTGGTATTCATTCTTTACGCTTCACACCCACCTCAGTGTCCAACAAGGGGACATTTGCTGTGGATATCCGACAGACAAAATGCCAAGAATACGTGAAGAGTATACTCATATAAAGTAAACGCATCAGACCCCACACACCCGCCATACCACCCAGTGGACATAACCCCTCAACTAAAATGTCAAAGAGCCGCACTTATGTTCAGCCTAAAAAGTGGCATGAGTATAGCCATTTAGGCCTATCCATACATGATTAGCCCTAGCGTCACCGCCATAAAGGATTCTTTCTACAACATGTTTAAAGAGGACAAAATAAAAGGGGAGTAAGATATTGAACGAGAGGGATTTAGAGAGAATTAATTAAAAAACTGGGATCCTATATACCTTGCGTAAAACAACAACGATTGATCAGATCGGGCCTATCTGACCGCTCGTCTAGCTGAAGTCCGGACCGAAATGGTATGTTGTAACGCGTAGGATACTACCCGATACTCAACCACCAGGATTCCCTGCTCCAACGACACGGGTCGACACCTACGGTTAATAGTTGGGTTATTTTTTGGGGGTGGGGGCTGGGGTGGATATCCTTTCCCTCTGCTAAGTAAAGAGCAGTCGGATTATTCTTAACACCCCACCACCGACTGAGGGGAATAACACAATAGAGCTAATATCTTTAATAAATTCTTTTGCGAAATTCCTCAAGAATAACGACCCATACGATAACCCAGCTTTCTCTCCAAGAAATTTCAATTTTACGCTGAACAACATAGATATAACAGAAAATGATGTCCTGAGCATCAAAAAAGAGTCCCAAGAGAGCCTGTGGACGCTCTACTGGATACAAAGGCTCTTATATCAAAGATTGTAGTCATAAAATTCCCATCAGTACCTCTTTAAAACATTGCTAAAAACAACAACACCCACAATAGAAACTTAAACTCTTGACCTATGCTAACAATTTAAACAAGGGCCTAGTTCTAATTTGGTATGGTTATTTTGGGACTCGAGGAAAAGCAATTGTATAATAGAAAAACCTTTTGACCGCCTGTAGAGGGCCCCTTTATGCTGGCGGTCAAAACCCATTTTATATAATAGTCGTGCCTCGAGTCCCAAAATATTCATACTAATTTAGAACTATTTTTTTTTTTGTAAAAACATATGTCTACACTACGGGAGAAAGGGCCATCAGACTGCAAAAATCATTAAACTGGAACACGACGAAGACATGTGCAACTAGGTTTGGTAATGGTCATCCCTACCAAGTTACATGAAAATCCAGGCAGCTGATCAGGAGAAGTATTGGGACAAATCTTACGTATTAAAACGTTTAAAAGGCCACAACTACCAAAACTCATTCAACCGAAACAAGACAATGATATAAGCAACCAAGATTGGTTGAAAGCCGATTGGTTGTTGCCGAGAACTAGTCCGAACAAAGTGTTTGTGTATTAAAACGTTTTAAAGAGCCACAACTCATCATTAAACCGGAAAAAGTAATATAAAAAGATCGGACAGGGAAAGTAGCATTCAAGGAGGACAGTCAACCACAAAACACAGAAACAAACATGGAAACAGACAAACAAGAAGGCAAAAGTAATAGATCCATAAGCTTATGCCCTATTGTTTCCAGTATTATGCAAACACTTATTAAAAAGACTATTGTAGGCCATATGCAAAGAATCAATCGTTTCACTCGAAATCAGTTTGGTTTATGATGGGTACATCATGCCCTCTTCAACTACTAGAACTATTATAAGTACATATACAAATCGAACAGGAAAAGTAGCATTCAAGGACGATCGTCAACCACAAACGCACAGAGAAACAAACAACAACTTTAAAGATGAATAAAAAGCAAGATAAGACATCACAAACATAAAATGATTGACAATAGGGCTACCGCCCTTGAAACCGTCAGTGGCAAAAACGGCCGCTGGGGGTTTTAAGCCAGGTTCTAGGGTGCACCAAACCTCATTCTTACACCATTGTCATCCCAATAAATGGGACACAGTAAATAAAGATATAACCATCAGGTTATAATCTCTAACAAACAAGGCAGCATTAATATGCAATATAAGTAAAACACAAAATGATCATGGGTATATAATATAAAAAACAAAAGCTTAATGACTTGGCAGAAGCCAGGGCAACGCGACAAGACAAAGAAATATAAAAAGGTCGGACAGGGAAAGCAGCATTCAAGGAAGACAGTCAACCACAAAACACAGAAACAAACACGCAAACAGACAAACAAGAAGGCAAACGTAATATTAAATGCAAACGACATCACAAACACAAACGGGTTGTCAATAGGGCTTTATTGCCTTGGAACGGTCAGTGGCAAAGTAGGCCACTGGGGGTTTAAACCGGTTCTAGGGTGCACCAAACCTCACACTTACCCTACTGTCATCCCATTCTAAACAGGACAGTGTAAATAAAGAAATCCCCGCCACGATCTAATCTCTAACCAACAAGGCAGCATCGATAGGCAATATAAGTAAAACACAAATATGCTCGCGTAAATGTAATACAAAAAAACAATATCCTAGAACGCCACATTGAAGGTACTCAATCAGAGCAACAAGAGAATAAACCATTAAGGGCACGACAAGAAAGCTCATAGACAAACATCAAACGCCACCGTCCCAATGGGCTTTAGGTAGGCGTCATCATAGGGTCCACAGCCTGTCCGGTCATCGTACAATTAAAGAGGAAAGCATAGTGGCGAACTGTAAAAGGGTCCACCACCAAGCTTGCAGTACGTTGCAAAATGATAGGGTCATAACCTCTTTTGATACACTTTTTGGTTTAACAAAGATAGTATGAAAGTGATTTACAAGCTTAAAGACAAACATCAAACACTACCGTTCCATAAATATTAGGGTAGACATCATCAAAGGGTCCACAATCTGTCTGGTCATCGCACAATCAAAGAGGAAAGCAAAGCCGGGTCTAGTCTGATACACTTGATAGTGAACAGGAGCTTGAACTAATATTTTACGAATTTAAAAGTGGTTTTGGTTCATTGTCATGATTATCAAACACTAAATTATGAATTAAATTAGATGGTTATGGTATTACAGAGAAGGTTTTTGGCTGGGTGAAAAACATTTTGAAAGACAGATGCTAATGTAAGACTTAGACTTGTATACAAACATAACTGAACAGTTTTTAAGGCGCACCGATACGTGTAAAAGGGTCAAAACGTTTGTATTTACAATCAAGCGTCGAAGATGATCAATACTTTGAAAGGTGCGCATAGTTAAACTTATATTCTCCTGGCCTGCAAACCATTTTTCAAACTATTCTTAGACTTGAGCTCCAGTACTCAAATTTCCTTCATAAATATCCCCACATGACAGCTTGTTATGAACATTTAACTTATAGAAATAGAAGAATATTCCTCAGAATGGTTGGTGAATTTAAAGCGTGCCTGGACTTGAATTCACCAACCATTCTTGAGAATATTCTTAGACTTAAGCTCAGGTATGCAAATTTCAATCTCAAATATTTCTATAAGTTTACAGAATAAACGTTCATAACAAGCTGCTCTGTATAAATATGATGCATACTAATAAATAGCAACTTCTTAGGATTGTTTATCTTTGAAGGTCATGGAAATGTTTTATTACTTCAGCTCAAGTCTAAGAATAGTTGAAAGAATGGTTGGTGAATTCCAGGCCAGGTCTTTTATTGTATTATGTTCTGTGAAATATCTGTTGGTGGTGTATAACTCATTTAGTTTCTGTTTAACAATTTAATACAAACATAATGTATTTGAACACTTTACAGCGTAGGCAGATGGACATTTCTCACATTCATCATATGACCTTGCACATTATACACAAGTCGACTTTTATATTTTGTATTTACATTAGAGACAGCTTTTCTAAAATGACACCTATATAATCATCACAACTGAAATAGCATATCCATTTATTTAAATAATCTGACATTCTAAACAAAATGCAACACCATTCAACAATGCATTTACGAATGATATATCAGTTGTTTTGTTCCGTAGCATAGCAAGAATTGCCTCGTCTATTTCCGTGACAAGGTGTACACAATTAGGTATGAGGTTTGACGTCACTTTTAAAGGGACACACGACACTCTTGATTTTTATTCAAGCTTTAAAATTAGCACCTCTGTTTATTAATTCTGCCTCATTTTGACTTCAAAACTGATTGCATAAACTTAAATTTAAAAAATGAGATTCAGTTTTTTTCAATATTCATCCTAACTATTCGAATAACATGATGTAGTTGTTTTGAATGGGTGTGTTCTGTGAATGCAACATTTCCTGTTCGTCTGTAATATCTATTTGCATAGATCTTCCATACTGGTATACCACTACTAGCACTCCTCTTTACATGTTGAACGTCAAAGAATGGAGCTAATAGTACCCTTCTTTCTATTAAATATTTGGTGTGACTCGAACAGGAATTGGACCTCTACCTCTCGTCTGCGAGTCGGGCACTGTGAAAACACAGTATGCCATATTGGTGCAGTATGCCATTTTCATTAGAAATAATCTTTAACGTTCTCGTGGGAGGGCGGATAGACGAAACACGGGGCTGGATGATTTACGTCCCCATGCGAAAAACGAGCTAAGAGCACACCTACAATACGCAGTGGTTGCCAGTGAGGCTTGAACCAGGGTCGTCCGGATTTCAAGTCCACCGTGCTATCAAATGGACGACTCCAGCCTCGTAACAAGCCGAGAGTGCTAAATAGTACTACGAGTGAGTAAACGAGTACAAGCAAACGAGTAAACGAGTACAAGCAAACGAGTAAACAAGTACAAGTCACCTTAAACTGACCATATTTCAAAAATACTCGACCGATTTCAAGTACGACTCTTTTTCTTAAGCAATCATTTCTGAAATACTTAATAGTTTATTCAACAAATACAGTAGACCATTTGGTACATGAGTATACAAATACACAAACAATTTTCAGTTGCAGAGGTCGATGGCAGTAATAAACATTACATAATATCAAATTTTGTACAATATACTAACATTCTAACTCAGTTTTAATTATTTATATTTTGTTATACATTTTGACATTTAGCGTTTAGTGGAATCCATTAAACGCTAAATGTTAATGTTAAATATATGTGTATAGCATCGAATTGTATAACTGTGCTTTTGAAGTGACTTTTTGTTATTTATGTTTATTAAAGGGGAAACAACAGCTTTTTATGTTAACGCCAAAATTATACTTACTTTTTGAGGAATTGCTAACATAGGACAGCTTTAACCTTACACTGACCATATTAACATAATACTCAATCGATTTCAACCACGGCTCATTTTCATTTATTATACAAACCTTTTTGAAATGTTTTGACAATGCAACAATATAGTCCTTGACACAATATGTCAAAGTTAGGTTACGATGTCCTATTCTTTTCAATTTACTAAACACAAACTGAAAGATGCTCAGTTGTGCTATCATAACAGACTTCAAGAAGGCACTTTTAAGTTCAAGTTTGAAATACGCATCCATGTTTCTTTTCAAGGACCTTATCAATCCATAGGGTTGTCATGCAGTTCCTGACACATCATTTTCTAGATTTAGACTATATTTTATACACCTGACACAAAACATTATACAACTGACACGAAATGTTTACTCATACATGTATTTTTATAACATGCAATAGCCTAGTCCAAAAGTTACCACATCCATTTATTAAAATAATCTGACATTTTAAAATAAATTAACTTGCAGCACCTGTTACTTCCTTAATTCAACAATGTATTTACGAAATATATATCTGTTGTTTTGTTTAGTAACACAGCAACATTATTCAACAGCATGTATTAGGGTTAACCTTTGGTTTTAACAATCCTTCAGTCATCTACTTGTAGCGATCTCATTGCTCAATACTTATGTCCAAGGCTGTATATTTATTGTCAACTATTTTAAGTTTGTTGTGTAACGAACCTTGATTCTATTACCCTGAATTGTTGTGGTTGTTTAGAATGTTTGTGTTGTGTTATTGCTACATTCCCTGTTCGAATTTTATATCCTGTTGGCGCCATATAACATGGTTTGCGTTGGTGCGTCATAAACCCCGATTCAACTCGACTCAATTCGATTAGCATGTCTACTTTTATAGCTCGGCCACACTGGAATACCACTACTAGCACTCCTCGTCTCATGCTGAACGTCCAGCAAGGGAGATACTAGTAACATTGCTAGGAATATTTCGGTGTGACTTTCAGGAAATGGACCCGCGACCTACAACACGTGAGGTGAACTCTCTAACGGTATATGCAATCGCTATAGTATATCGTAACAAAGTGAATGTAATGAATCACCAACACAGTGTAGGATATTTAGAGCCGTCCCAGAGATAGGGGCGGGATACATAGGAGTCCGGGAAATTATTTTACTCTTGCTAACGTCAAGATCCCTTTGTCCAAAGTGAGAGCACTGACTAGAGTAATACCGGGTTATATCGGACAGCCGGGGTTCTTCGGACAGTTCAAAATATCTGTATTTATAGCTCTGATAAACGCAATACTACTGTTACTGCATTGCTATTCCTGTCTGTTTACAATTATGTCCTAAATAAACACAAATACGTAATCACAAGTATTAAATACGTTTACACATGTAAGCTTTTTTTTTGTTGAATTGTAAACATAAGACAGTCGTCACCTTAAACTGACCATATTTCAAAAATACTCGACCGATTTCAAGTACGACTCTTTTTCTTAAGCAATCCTTTCTGAAATACTTAATAGTTTATTCAACAAATACAGTAGACCATTTGGTACATGAGTATACAAATACACAAACAATTTTCAGTTGCAGAGGTCGATGGCAGTAATAAACATTACATAATATCAAATTTTGTACAATATACTAACATTCTAACTCAGTTTTAATTATTTATATTTTGTTATACATTTTAACATTTAGCGTTTAGTGGAATCCATTAAACGCTAAATGTTAACGTTAAATATATGTGTATAGCATCGAATTGTATAACTGTGCTTTTGAAGTGACTCGACGATATCGTTATGAAGAAAACGCCATACTTTCAGGAACAGCTTCTACATCTTGCTGCTGCTGCTGCTAATGTTGTTGTTGTTGTTGTCGCCGCCGTTGTTGTTGTTTTTTTTACGCATATTACGACGTAACGAAGTCTCTGTATACCACCTTAGGCTTTTATACACAGGATACTGAAGGTAACCATGTTCTTGTTTGCATTTTTGACAATACTTTGCAATTACCGAGAAGTACAATAAGGCAGTCCGAGGCGAACGTCTTTCTAGTTTAAATGTACAATGAACAGCTGCCGTTAATATGTTAATAAACATGGCCGTCCTTAGAGTAAGTTTATTTCTCAATCATTGAATACCTTTATATGAATTTGGGCAATGAATCTAAATCCAATTGTATTGTTTTATGTTAAAAGGACTAAAGCAATATTATGGTACGCCGTTTGCACAATAATCCCGTAAACCCCAGTTATCACCGTAAACCGGTTCAATATCTGGGGTTTCTGACCAAGAAACCAAGTTTATCAGAATTATATCTCTTAAACCCCAGTTTCTGAGCAAAGAACCTAAGTTTATGGTTCGCCGTTTGTACAATAATCCGTAAACTGGGGTTTTCACTCATTATCCGCGGTTATCAAAATTAATGTGCACATTTTCCTATAAACCCCAGTTTCTGAACAGAAACCTAAGTCAATGGTACGCCGTTTGCACACTAATTCAGTAAACCCCAGTTATCACTGTCAACTTATGTTTACACGCGGTTTGCACAATAATTCCGTAAACCCCAGTTATCACTGAAAACCTATGTTTACGGTTCAATAACCGGGGTTTCTAACACGCGGTTTGCACAATAATTCCGTAAACCCAGTTATCACTGTAAACCTATGTTTACGGTTCGATATCCGGGGTTTCTAACACACCGCTTCCACAATAATCCCGTAAACCCCATGTCACATGGCTAGACAAATGTGCAGCCAGACCGGGGCTCGAAACCGAGCCCTTTGGACTTCCGTCTACCGACTGAACTCACCGGCCGGACAATGTAACATCAATCTACCTGTTAGATATCTACGAACCGTGACACCCATTTGTCAAGGTCTAATTACACTAAATCAACAGGATGTGCTCGCCTGGTGCATCGAAAGTAGTTCTGTATTAAAGAGTGCTAATCTTTTTTTCTTTAAACACTTTTTTTAGTTCAGTTTCCTGTTATTTTTTGGCTGTAAATGTATTTTGGACATGTTGTTGATATTTGAAAATGCAGCTCATCATGTTTTTGACAGTTTTTTATATAAATTTGAGAAGTGAAAGTAGACAGGGTATGAAATTGCAAGGGGTAAAAATAGTGTTGACCTTTGACCCGGTGTTAGTATACTGAAGAATGTTTCTCAGAAGGTATTAAACCCCCTATTTCCTTGTTGATGTTTAATAGCAGACACGTTTATTTGCATGATAAAGTAAGTTTCCCAAAATTCTAACGAGGTTTGAGTTTTTAACAGGTTGTCAACATTCTAACTTTACTACGGAAGGGCAATGGAGACTCATTTACGCTATTATAACCTCAATGTCAGCCTAAGTTTACGGTTCAATAACCGGGGTTTCTAAGACGCCGTTTGAACAATACTTCCGTAAACTCCAGTTATCACTGTAATCCTAGGTTTACGGTTTATTAACCGGGGTTTCTATCTCGCCGTTTGCACAATAATTCCGTAAACCCCGATTTACAAAACAAACATAGGATCAATAATCGTGGTTTGTGACATAGAAACCCCTGTTATTAGAATAATTTCACATTTTCCGCTGAAAGGGATACATGTATATACTATATATAGTACGTATATATGGGCAGAAAACTGGTAAGAAATTACGTCTCTGGAATGGGGAAATGTTAAAAGCAATTATTTTTTTGAATGCGTATTAGTAACTTTGTCCTTGTGTTTAATATAATCAAAAAAAGAATTGTTAATTAGCAGTATTGTATTATTTATATCAGTTTATTATTCGATAACTATAAGGAATAAAACGTTAACACATCAGGTACATTAGGAAGGCTGATGAGTTTCGGTTCTCTATATTTGGCTATATACATGTATATAACATTTCATTAAAAAAACGAAATGATGTTAAGAGATATGTTATGACGCTCATTTGATTATGAAGCAGCCGAAATGACCAGTCTTGGCTCGAGATATTGCAAATTCATGATTTATTTTAGGTGTTTTAAAAATGTGTTAACTGGACGTTATGTGTTTTTAAATTTCATTTCCATTTCCACGCGTATTCCTTTATACCCGGATGAAATAGTTTACCTAGAGATGCTTGCCGAATTTTAGGAGGATTGGCGTCGGGTCCACCGGTGTTCACCATTCGATTTAATGACTAATGCACCAGATTTCGCCAAATGCCATATAGGAGACAAAACATATCGGGAGGCATGCCGCCCGACCCCGTTGCTCGAAATGTCACGTCCCCACTAAACTTATATCCTCGATCTGTCATTCATTTTTGTTATTACGGCGATGCGTGCGGGAAGGGGAACCAATTGTGAATCATTGTGAAAGTTAGTTGGATTCTTTCTTGTGAAACCCAGGCGAATGAGGCCATTGTGTCAGCATCGGCCATTGTGTCCGCGGATATAATGGCCTATGTAGTGTGTCATTGTATCCGCGGATATAATGGCCTATGTATTGTGCCATTGTGTCCGTGGATATAATAATGGCTTATGTAGTGTGCCATTGTCCGCAGATATAATGGCCTATGGTGTGCCATTGTGTCCGCGGATATAATGGCCTATTTAGTGTGCCATTGTGTCAGCGCCACTGTGTCCGGGATATACTGGCCTATGTAGTGTGGCATTGTGTCCGCGGATATAGAACAGAACAGAACAGAACATATTCTTTATTTATGACTTAAACAAATGTTTCTCGTCATATAAACACATATTACATTTGTTAATATGTGACAGGTCAATGCAATTTTTACATTAAACAATGAAAAAGTACAAACACACAACCATGCATACTATACACTCATACAACTCACCCATTCACTCTGACGCCCGAAATGACTCACACATTCACTCTGGATCACGTATTTATGTTATAAGGAATAAACTATTCCTATTACATAGTTTCATGTAAACTTTTAAGTTTTAATAGTTTACATGTCAGTCCAATGAGGATGAACATACATTTTTTACTCATTATACATTGCAGTATTGCGAATAATAAATGCTTCCCTAACAAACCTAGATAATCTAAAAAGATCATGCTGGCTTGAAGATTGCATCAGCTGAATAAATTTAAAAACACTTGGATGTCTGTAATAATATTGTTTAACATTTAATTTACGTAATTGTTCGTACAAAGGACAAATTAAAATAAAATGATATTCATCTTCTAAGTCTGTACTATTACACAATGTACAATATCTCTGATTTCTATCAGTTCTATTTTGTGAATATCTGCCAGTTTCAATTCTAAGTCTGTGGGAGGATAATCTTATCCTCGACATGGCAGTTCTTAATTTCAACGGCAATATATCTAAATACACTTCATATGAGAATGAGGTTTTAAAATGTCTATACAAGCATAAAACTCGATTATTTTCAACATCAGTGTTCCATTTTTGAATAAAACAATCTATTAAATTTTGTTTAATCAACAAATGAAAAGATTTCATATCAATACAAGTTGGGTCATTCCAAACATAATTATAGCCACAGCCTGTTATAATGGTTTTAACATTGCTGGCCCAATTCTTCATTCCTCTTTCACAATCTCTCACAGCGTCTTTATAAAAAGTTGATATTAAAATGTTTTTTGAATCGACCACCTTACTCCAATACTTTATTATTTTTACATACCTTAAAATATACAATGGGTATCTACCTAGTTCTCCATAAATACCGGAATTACTAGTAGACGTTTTAACCCTTAACAAGTATTTACAAAATTTCAAATGTATTCTTTCGATCTCCTTTGACTTTGTAAAACCCCAAATTTCTGCTCCATATCTTAATATAGAACCAACGAACGCATCAAATAATTGGCAAAACGTTTTTGGTTTAAAATTGTATTTTTTTACATGTGCAATTAATATATTTAAAGCTTTTAATCCTTTACCTGCTAAGGTCTCTTGATTTAAATTGTATGAATATAATGACCTATGTAGTGTGCCATTGTGTCCGCGGATATAATGGCCTATGTAGTGTGCCATTGTGTCCGCGGATATAATGGCCTATGTAGTGTGCCATTGCGCCGTGGATATAATGGCCTACGTAGTGTGTCATTGTGTCCGCGGATATAATGGCCTATGTAGTGTGCCATTGCGCCGTGGATATAATGGCTTACGTAGTGTGTCATTGTGTCCGCAGCGCCACTGTGTCCGCGGATATAATGGCCTATGTAGTGTGGCATTGTGTCCGCGGATATAATGGCCTATGTAGTGTGCCATTGCGCCATGGATATAATGGCCTACGTAGTGTGTCATTGTGTCCTCAGCGCCACTGTGTCCGCGGTTATAATGGCGTATGTAGTGTGCCATTGTGTCCGCAGCGCCACTGTGTCCGCGGATATAATGGCCTATGTAGTGTGCCATTTTGTCCGCAGAGCCACCTTGTGTTGACTTTAAAAAATGTGCGACTATTAAATCGCATATCCAGTCAGGTGACGTTGAACCGTCATAAACGTGACGTCATCTAGTTTTATTTTAACGCGTTTGAGATAAAAATAATTGTAAAAAACACTGAAATGCGTTCGAAACGTGTTAATCAGTATCGAAATGTTGACTTTCTGACAGTTTATCAGTCGTTTAATTTTGTTTAATGGCGACACGTTAGCGTTGACTGCAAAATTCAAAATTTCAATGAAGTTAGCCCTATAGTCAATGTCGGTACATGAATTACGTATGTATTGCGATAGTGTGTTCGAGCATTATTTGAATACATGGTATGTGTGCTCTTTCCTTTCTACACATAGTGACAAAGAGAAACAAATAATATGCTAGACCGCGGTCTGTAAATTTAATGCAACGTTAAGTGTAGTAAGTTTTTGCATATCTTCAATATGTGTTGCGTTTAAGAGAAGTGAAGTGATCTGATGTCTTTTCAAATATAGATGAAACCATACTTATGTGCTTTAATTTTATGCAAAAGTTGTGCATGCATTACATTTGTCTCCTGTTCAAATCGTTTATATTTTTTATGACAATGTCTAGACTGAAAAGGCCACCGCAAGTTCATAAGTATTATTTCAATTGAGGCTCCATGTGCACGATGTAATAAGTAATACGTATTCAATGTGTTTATGAACATTTTCAAGTTTGATGTTTCGTTAGATAATACTTGCAAAATATGGCATCCACTATGCAATGTTGTTCAAGCTGAACATATGGACTATTATTTATGTATATATCGTAAGCCTGTGGCGCCACGTGAAACGAATGTTAAATATTAATGCTCACCGATTTAAAACGCTTTATGATGTCTAAGTGAATTAATCAATAATGTACGGTGTCCTGTTAGGGTCATTTTACCATCGCGTCAAACCATCGACCATCGCATCTTACCATCGACCATCGCATCTTACCATCGCATCTTACCATCGACCATCGCATCTTACCATCGACCATCGACCTAGGTCTCACTGACAAACCCGAGATTATATTTAGAGGGAGAGAGGTCGATGGTCGATGGTAAGATGCGATGGTAAGATGGCTCTAACAGGATACCGTAATAATGTGAAATATAATCCAGCTATGCATGTACCATGTTTAAAATGTTCAAGGTGATAAATGTATACATTTCTACGGTGTCCTGTTAGGGCCATCTTACCATCGCATCTTACCATCAACCATCGACCTCTCTACCTCTAAATATAATCTCAGGTTTGTCAGTGAGACGATTTTATTAAATATTAAATTAATAAATATGTTAAGACGAGTGCAATGAAAACTATTCAACCATGTTGAGTAGGTGGGTGGGTGTGGGTGTGGATGAACAAAACCTGCTTTGTTCAATTCTAATTAATTTTCTATGAGCGTTCAACTTAGGCCTTGCATAAATATTGTGGCTTAGGGTAACCAGACCCTACCTATTTTTTTCTGGTGAAACCTAGCATTTTTTCCAATTTACCAGAAAAATATATAACTCAAGGCCGTTTAGGGTATATATTCGCCTATATAAATCCTCGAAAAAATACTCACCAGCCTCGAATTGCGGACATCCTTGTTAAAACCTGGATCAATACCCTCTATATGGATTGACTAGATAAATTCCAGACCGCCACTGCCCCCATTATGCTCATAATATACATCTATCACCTTGAACATTTTAAACAGGGTACATGCATAGCTGGATTATATTTCACATTATTACGGTGTCCTATTAGGGCCATCTTACCATCGCATCTTACCATAGACCTATATGGTCGATGGTAAGATGCGGTGGTAAGATGGCCCTAACAGGACACCGTGCGCATGGGAAACAATTATCGTGTTCCGACGAGTATTTTTTCTTTATCGTAGTCAATTTTCCTCCCATTTTACCCAGTCCAAATATTCAGTTGTCGCAGTACCTGAAAGTTGGGTATGCATGATGAGCACCAATAACAATCAAACCATCTGATTGGTCACAATTGTCACGTGACCAATATCCTAAGTAATCAACATGTTTGTGCCAACGGCGTTGAGAAACCACGTTTCCTTGCACAATTATGCCAACTATTGGTAGAATATCAAGTGGAAAAATGTCTAGTTACTTGCAGAATGTTAGTTGGTTAGTTTTGGTAACAGAAGCCAAGCTTAAGATAACTGACCGAAAATGACTGAAGAAATGTTGATATATGGCGTTAAAACCAAACACAACAAGAAATTCGGCGAATTGAAATCCCCCGACGAAGTGTTGTCTTCTGGGTAGAAGCATAGACGGGAAATAAATACAGACGAACAAAAAAAAAGCTGAGGTGCTGGGTTCTGCAAGTCGTCTTGATGAGTTGAGTATATGAGCCGATTTATTTTAAAATCCCTCCATGCATGTGAGACTTATGCATTGGACACGAACATGTTAACGGACGATCGAACGGACGGACAACGCCAAAAATATATCCCTCTTTGTTGGGGGATAATAACATCAATACAATAATAAAAAGTAAATAAAGATTTATTTTCTTTGGAGGGTGGGGGGAGGGGGTGGGTGGGGACTGGGGGGGGGGAGGAATGGCGTCTCCATGCATTTCTTGATGGAGTATTTGTGTATTTGTGTATTCATTTCAAAATCCCTGCAAACATGAGCGTTATGGAGACACAAAATACCTTATTAAAAGCAAATATAAGAATTATATGACCTGTATGACCTTGATCTTAAATATACAGACCCGGGTGTTGGGTTCTGCACGTTGTCTCGATGATATGGGTATTTGTGCCATCGAATGTGTATTTCAAAATCCCTACTTACATGGAAAAGTTATTGTGCGAACACGAAATGGACATTATTATATGCATCTAAGAAGTATATTACCTTTATGATGACCTTTATGACCTTGACCATGATGATAAAGATCCGGGTGTTGGATTCTGCACGTTGTCTTGATGAGATGAGTATATGTGCCAATTTATTTCAAAATCCGTCCATGCATGTGAGAGTTATATAGAGGTCACACAAATTGTAACGGACGAACGGACGTACGGACAAACGAACAACGCCAACACTATATCCCTCCGACTTAGTCGTGGGATAAAATAAACAAAGTAAAACGTGTCTATAACTAATTGGTGTGTAACGAAACCTCAGGATTAGACACGTCGGTAACGCAGCAAAATAATGCAAAAGGAATGACTCCGATACCGACATGTCTAACCCTAATATAGCAAACCTCGAAAAGTTCCTTCCTTGAACTATTCATGATTTGAACCATTCATGATACCGAAAGGTTTTGTTTTCTTTAAAATAGAACAGATTCTACCTGTGAGGGGTTGTAATATTACTGGCTTTCTCGAAAGAGTCATTCCACTACAGAACAAATTATGACCGGGTGTCATTCTTTTACATAGAATTTTGACCGGGAGTCATTTTACTATATAGCAAAATGACCGGGAGGTCATTATTTTATGGCGGTCGATTTTTTCCCTTACATCGGCAACAATATTCAGTTCAATTCAATTTACTTGTTTATTCAATATTTCACCACTCAGTAAGCTTTAATAACACCTTTCTCTCTCTCTGGGGCGGCTCAAAGTTACCTATAATATGTTGATGAGCCATTGAACAATATTCAATTCAGTTTAATTTTCCTCTACTCAATAAGTTAAAAGTTCCATCTTCAACTCGTCACCACTCACTAAGCTTTAATACCACCTTCTCCTCTCTCTGGATCGGCTCTAAATAACCTATAATGTATTAATGATCGGTCAAACAAGATTCAATTCAATTCAATATACTCAGTCATTATTTCTCCATCCAATACGTTATAATATCACCTTACACTCGATCACATAGCGTTGAGACGCCCCCTTAGACTGTATATATCGCCCCGGATAAATCATCCTACTGAAATTTTATCCTAACCCGAAAAGTCGAAAATTAAAATTAAAATTAATTATATATTATTGTTATGGTATACAGGTTCAGAGCGAAAAGTTGAAACTTTAGTTGATAATTATCGTGATAAGTTGATTATTATCGTGATAAGTTGATAATTACTGTGATAATTATCATGTTAGTTTGATAATTATCAAGCTAAAACTTCCAGGTTTCTAGCAATCGGAACTGCCTAAACCATTTGTTTCGATGATCTACGGAAATGAGCGAGTTTGTACGATTGATTTTCTAGTTGTCCTATGAAATCTTCAGGGCAAAAAGTCAAAAGAATTTAGTAAGAAATTTCGAAATTTAGTATGAAAATTATTTTTATATGAGCCAAATGAATTGTGAGTTGGTAACTTTTAATTCGACGTTCCAATTTTGGGTTTTGGCTTAGCTGTTTATATTATGTCTACAGAGTTCGGATTTCAAAATATTCAAGTTATATATATAAAATATATAATTTTGCCTTGTGGGCACTCTAGCCCCTACATTTTTATCAGATCTTACCCAAACTCACACAGTAGTTAAATCTCTACAAAACTCTGAAGAGGTTTGAACCAGCCAGATTTGGTTGCTTATAATTCTGACTTTCTAGTTATATATCCATCAGATCTTGGACGAGTTCTTGGGATCGTGCGTTCAAATCTCACTAGTGGCATTTTTTTATTCTCCTTTTTATATTTTTATTATCATTTTTTTTCTCACAAGAAACCTTGATTCGAGGGTTCAAATGAAAGGTTTCAAATGGCGGTGAGGTTTAGTAATAATGCGTTTAGTGGCGACGCACTTAGTCTAGTAGTTCTGTATATCGATAAACTAGTCCCATTATGATATTTAAATACATTTAATTACTGTATTTTATTACTGTGCTTAACCGTGCATTTATTGTGTTTCTAGTTTTAGTTAATGACACATCTAAATAACTGATTTAACATTTTATTACCGTCTCATTAGTTACGTACATTTACATAATCACGATACTACAGAACACAGAGATCACTCGGATGCAGTATGATTGGAACCAATCATATTGGAGATAGTAACATGTGTTATTTGCTAAATACGAATTTGGTTAAATAACCAAATGCGCTACTGACCTGAAGGTTCGGGATTCTAGACCCATATACTTCAAAACAATTTAAAACCATATTGTTAAAATATTTCAAAAATATTATACGACACTACTACGGAATTAATCTGACTGGTTCGTATATGTGAGTACTCTGCACTTTGTTTAATAAAATGCAAACACTAATATTTACATACTTCAAAGAGACGATATCAATCAAATGCATATCATATTCAAAACATCACAGACGATTAATTTTTTCATTCATACAATGTCATACATTGACGATAATGCTGGGTGACCTGATATATGTATAGGCGTATAGATGCAAGTATGAACATATATGTCCATGATGCAAGGAAGCTGATTCTGACAATGAAAAGCATTTTAATAATGTTTCTTGCATAATGATATCATTATCAAATGCAAGTGAGTCGGTTAAAGCAGCACTGTTCATACTTCAGACAACTTTGTAGACCTTTAACATTTAGCGGTTAACGGATTCCACACAAAGATGCTCGTGTATATATATCAATAAAAAAACAACAATAGCCTAGAAAGCCACAAAGAAGGTACTCAGTGACTTGGCAGAAGCCAGAGCAACAAGAGAACGAACCATTGAGGGCACGACAAGACAAGATTGCAGACAAACATCAAACGTCACCGTCCTTTTGGAAGATGATGGTGCTATAATGAGACTTTTTTCCGCTGATTGAACATTTTCATTAATGTCCAATATTATTCATGGCTGCACTATTTTTCATTATATAATAAACAAAACGTTTTACTGATCAGGTAAATCTTTACAAAATTATGTTTCGTTTTGTGAAATGCATTCACTATTAAACAATTAAACAGTTCTGCAAATATATACTGAACAAAATATTTAGCAATACCGTTTGCACATCTAGCTTTAAGTTATTGAACATTGGTTGGTAATATGAAGTATGTGTAGGCAAACGGCTATGCAGGTGCGGTATTAAAATTTTCCTCGAATTGATGTAGGAAGTACAGACTGGGAACGATTACATTTGTATCTAAGCTTTTTTCTAAGGGGTCCCTTTTGCTAGCCAAAATGACCATTCCCAGAATTTTGGCATCGACGATCTACGCATTTGTAAGAAATCCTTACTGACGTAAGCGCTTTATGTGGAAAATAATCTAGCATAAAACAAAAAAGGTCACTTGTTCACATTTTGTGCTGACAAAAAGCTCTGCAGACAATAGCGCCACGCGTACAACATGCACTGTAACATCCGATATATTGTCTTGATAATAATGTGTGACGCAATAGTTTAGTCAACTAAACGTGATCTCAACATAATTTAAGTCGTCATGCGACATTTTTTTGTCATCAAGTCGTTTTGTGAATGTTGCCGAAACACAACTTTCACCTTATGTCGCTATTTATTAAGTCGACATGGCTAGAAATATTGTATTATATCGACATAAAATATGTCAACATAGAATGATATATCGTGATATGTCGTTATGGTCATAAACATCACATCATCTGGGGGGACATTAAAGCTTCTATATGTGTGTGTGATGTGAAACAACTAATCCCCGTTAATTTCTTAGTGTGAATTAATTTAATTTGTCAACAGCTCATTGTTGTCTTATTCCGATATATGTCATGCTATGACATTTCATAATTGTGGACGACTTTGTGTTTATCGTAAATATATGATGTAATATCTATATTGAAAATATATGATGTAAAATCTATATCGTAAATATATGATGTAAAATCTATATTGTAAATATATAATTTAAAATCTATATCGTAAATATATGATGTAAAATCATTGTGGTAAATATATGATGTAAAATCTTTATCGTAAATATGTGAAGTAAAATCTTTATCGTAAATATATGATGTAAAATCTTTGTGGTAAATATATGATGTAAAATCTTTATCGTAAATATGTGAAGTAAAATCTTTATCGTAAATATATGATGTAAAATCTTTGTGGTAAATATATGATGTAAAATCTTTGTGGTAAATATATGATGTAAAATCTTTGTGGTAAATATATGATGTAAAATCTTTATCGTAAATATGTGAAGTAAAATCTTTATCGTAAATATATGATGTAAAATCTTTGTGGTAAATATATGATGTAAAATCTTTGTGGTAAATATATGATGTAAAATCTTTATCGTAAATATATGATGTAAAATCTTTATAGTAAATATATGATGTAAAATCTATATTGGAAATACATGATGTAAAATCTTTATCGTAAATGTATGATGTAAAATATTTATCATAAATATATGATGTAAAACTTTATTGTAAACATATGATGTAAAATCAATATCGTAAATAAATGATGTACAACCTTTATCGTAAATATATGATGTAAAATCTATATTGTAAATATATAATTTAAAATCTATATCGTAAATATATGATGTAAAATCTTTATGGTAAATAAATGATGTAAAATCTTTATCTTAAATATATGAAGTAAAATCTTTATCGTTAATATATGATGTAAAATAGTTATCATAATATATGATGTAAAACTTTATTGTAAATATATGATGATCTTTATCGTAAATATATGATGTAAAATCTATATTGGAATACATGATGTAAAATCTTTATCGTAAATGTATGATGTAAAATAGTTATCATAATATATGATGTAAAACTTTATTGTAAATATATGATGATCTTTATCGTAAATATATGATGTAAAATCTTTATCGTAAATATATAATGTAAAATTTTATCGTAAATATATGATGTAAAATCTTTATCGCAAATATATGATTTAAATTTATATCGTAAATATATGATGTAAAACGTTTATCGTAAATATATGGTGTAAAATGTTTATTGTAAAATCTATATCGTAAACATATGATGTTAAACCTATATCGTAAATATAGGATGTAAAATCTCTATCGTTAATATATGATGTTAAACCTATATCGTAAATATATGATGTAAAATCTCTATCATAAATATATGATGTTAAATCGATATCGTATATAAATGATGTACAATCATTATTGTAAATATATAATGTAAAATCTTTATCGTCAATATATGATTTAAAATCTTTATCGTAAATATATGATGTAAAATCTTTATCGTAAAAACATGATATTAAACCTATATCGTAAATATATGATGTAAAATCTCTATCATAAATATATGATGTTAAATCGATATCGTATATAAATGATGTACAATCATTATTGTAAATATATAATGTAAAATCGATATCGTAAATATATAATGTAAAATCTTATCGTAAATATATGATGTAAAATCTGTATCGCAAATATATGATTTAAATCTATATCGTTAATATATGATGTAAAATCTTTATGGTAAATATATGGTGTAAAATGTTTATTGTAACATCTATATCGTAAATATATGATGTAAAATCTTTATCGTAAATATATGATCTAAAATCGTTATCGTAAATATATGATGTAAAATCTTTATTCTAAATACATGATGTAAAATCTATATCGTAATTACATGATGTAAAATCTTTATCGTAAATATATATTGTAAATTCTTTATTGTAAATATATGATATAAAATCCATATCGTAAATATATTAAGTAAAATCTTTATGGTAAATATATGATGTCAAATCTTTATGATAAATATATGATGTAAAATATTTATTGTAAATATAGGATGTAAAATCTTTATTGTAAATAGATGATGATCTTTATCGTAAACATATGATGTAAAATCTGTATCGTAATATATGATGTAAAATATTCATCGTAAACATATGATGTAAAATCTCTATCGCAAACATATGATATACAATCTTAATCGTAAATATATGATGTAAATTCTATATTGTAAATATATGAAGATCTTTTTCGTAAATACATTATTTAAAATCTTTATTGTAAATATATGATGTAAAATCTATATCGTAAATATATGATATACAACCTTTTCTTAAATATATGATTTAAATTCTTTATTGTAAATATATGATGTTAAATCTTTATCGTAAATATATGATGTAAAATCTGTATTGTAAATATATGATGTAAACTCTTTATTGTAAATATATGATGTAAAATCTTTATCATAAATATATGATGTAAAATCTTTATCGTAAATATATGATGTTAAACCTATATCGGAAATATATGATGTAAAATCTCTATCGTAAATATATGATGTAAAATCTATATCCTATATATATGATGTAAAATCTTTATCGTAAATATATGATGTAAAATCTTTATCGTACATATATAATGTAAAATCTATATTGAAAATATATGATGTAAAATATTTACTGTAAATATAATATATATGTATTTTGGGGGTTCTGCTGTATTTTATTTTACTCTGTTTCGCCTCAAATTACAGCAGAACTACCCAAAATACATATATAATAAAATCACCATGAAATGGTGTATTACTTGATTTATTAAAACTTTTTTTAGAATAGGGTAGTGAAGATTGCAAGTTTAATTTTTTTTAATAGTTATCAAAATTACACCCAAAAATAGTCTGTGCGTTTTTTGTAATATAATTATAAAATGTTTTTTTAATACAAAACAAATTTGTTGATTTGTTATTAAAATTTTACTCAAATCAACGATTTTCCGACCTTGAATACAAAGGTGGTGGATCATACTCATACACATTACTAAAACAATTCATGATACACTTTTTAGACTTTTTTTGTAAGTTTGCAATTGCTTCCTTTCTTCCCTGCTCCTCTAGTTCTTTTTATTGAACTTCACTAATTTCAAGTTTTTTTTGTTTGATGTCCTGTTTCAAATTATAGCATCTCTCCAGTTCATCCAGAACCATCTTGAACTCTTGCTCAGATATTTGTGCATCACTCAACGCTTTTGATATTAACTGCTTTATACTATTTAACTTAGACTCTGCTAAAGTTTTTATTTCATGATGTTTTTGAGCTTTTGCATTAAGCTTGCGTCTGATAAAATTAATACAAACACCTGTAGCTCCACATATTATTGCTGCTATTTCCAAAGGTAACAAAACTGGAACAACAAATCAAATTCCAGCCATAATAACACCTGCAGATATCAAGGTAGTGTCAATTCCATCCGTGATATTAATACCACGTTTATATTTTTTATAAAGAGACTGACGTATATCTCGTTCTGTAATTATTTTTTTTTCAATCTCTGAAATCTTTTGTAATCTATAATTCTGTCCGTCTTTTACTGGCAACTCAGGATATATACTTGGTGCTGTCGGTTGCTTCATTTTTTTATTTAATAATAAAAAATTAAATTAATTCAATTAATAATGATGCCACCGTATTTACAGCGGTAGCGTTGGCAGTCTTGCATACAAAGTTAATAACAGAACCAGCACCAATATCTAAAGGTCTATCAAAGTTATCATGATTGCGTGGAATGATGTGAAGCGTTATGCCATAATTTGGTTGTTCAACACCATTAACAGAAACTATTACAGATACGTCACCAACTAATCGTTCACTTTCTAAACCTATTCCGATAATACGACCACGGCGTGTCATTACATGCCCCACATTTGTTTCTGCTCCACCGTCACCAAATGAGAGTATTCTATTCAATACAAGTGGACCTTAGCCTCTGAAAATATTGTTATAATTCCATATTTAAGATTATCAACTCTATCTCTCAAAAGGTTGAATTGGTTAACAATAGGCACAACTCGCCTATGTAAATCTAGAACATGATTGGTTAAAGCCTCTAAGTCTTCTGTGTTTTCAGGGCTTGTTGGTCCAAATATACTCATTGTTTTTTTATGATAATATATTTTTTAAATAATTTCTAAAACACAACTCATAGGCAAACCGTGATTATCTATCTTGTTGCCATGCTCATCTCTGACTTCTATTTTTAATTCAGTAATTGTACCATTTGAAAGACAGTGATATTCAGAATAAAAACGTGTATATACAATATCTCCAAACTGCTTATTTACTACAGGTATAACCCCTATAATAGTGCTTGTTGCACCATTGAAATAATTACTTGTATTATCTTGTTTCAAATGAACATATAGCTGTTTATAAGGAGCTAAATCAGTTGAGTGATCTCCAATACGAATACCTTTTGACCATTTTCTATTCTCGAATCCCAGCAGTTTTGAAAGACCGCTTGATAATCGTGTCTCTGTTGGCGTATCTAAAATGGTTATAGCACTTTGGACAATAATAGTTAGGGTAATATTTTTATTTAGCAATTTAAAATATTCTGCCAACTCTTGAAAGTTATAGAGTCCATCTGGTATATGATACGAATATATATAAAAAATACAAATAAAAATGATTTCTAAAGAATTCAAATATAACCCAGATGCCCAATATTCAAGTACTTTCAGCAAAACAGTGATAGATATAATAAATCAAAACATAGTCATTACATCAAACGGTAAAGGCTTTAAAGCATCATTTCCCAATGTCTTTGAAAAATATAAACTTTCATACGTTAAATCAGATGCTATAGTCCAAAGCTGGGGAACAGATTGGATGTTATTTTGGCAGAATCAGTTTAATTTTGCTATTTGGTGTGCGACAACTGGATGTGGTATTGATTTCAACAATCATCTAAGCGCTGATTCCCTGGCTGGTTCGTTATTTCGATTTCATGTCTATTACCAAGTCAGAAGAATATTATTTGAGATGAGTGTAGCAATGCCGCAAGACTCAAATTGGAATGCGTTTAATAACACATATAACCGAAACGCATACGAGAGAATATGCAAGGAGTTTAATGTTGATATTTATGATGACTGGAGACAGAAACAAAGCTATAATAATGGTCTAGGAACAATTTATAATTACTGGACAAATACTGGTTATCATCCTTTCTATATACGACAACAAAACGATGAGTTTTACAGTCTATGAGAGTGAAAAAACATACCACATTGATTACATTGCACAAGGATCTGAGACTGATAATAGTTGGTCTACTTTTCTACTAGATAGTTCATCTGGTTTTACAAGAGCAGGAGTAGACAGAATCAATGACAGCATAAGAACATACTGCTTGGCAATCCTTGGCTTACAACCGCAAACAAGAACAGATATACTTGGAACTGGAACGGCATTTGATGCACAGAAACAATTTTTGGCAAATGTAGAGGACGCAAAAAAAACAGCCACATTGACTTGCCCAGTCAAATTTCAAGGTATGAAAACACCCTAAAATATGCAAGAAGTAAAGTAAATTTTGTTTATGGAAGTGGATTGTACATGTCTCCGAGTGACATGGAATTAAGAATTGGAACAATACAAGACTACAATAATGAAATTGTAATAGCATCCGATGCACAAGCATTAGGATTGAATAATGATGTAAATATAAAACCAGTGCCACCAAACATTATTCAACCTTTTCAAGGCACCACAACAAAGAAATTTCTGCCGGACTTTGATAAATCATCAATACATAAAACTGTGGAGCATCCACCTGTAGAACAAGAGATGAAAAAAATAGCGATTGAACACGAAGATAAAAAAACAACTATAATTGTTGGTACTATAGTAATAGGTCTTGCTGCATTACTTATTTACGAGATTTACTGGACCACTCTTTGGCTGCCACATACAACAACCCGGAAACAAACACAAGCAAAGCCCATAGATTGTTACCAAGCCAATTAATAACATTACCTGTCGCAAATAAAAGCCATGATACTATTGCACCAATAACTCCTGGAAGTGCTGCAGAAGCTTTACCAGCTAAATTAGCGAGGCGTTTACCAAGATTACTTAGTTTTTTTTTATCCAGTCCTTGACACTTGATGGATCAGGTTTTGGAGTTGGAGTTGGCGCAGCACTTGATGTGGGAATAATAGAATTAATTATCACCCCAAGAATCATACCAAATGCAGTCTGGATACTAACAATAGTAATACCTTGCACCCTAAACAAGGTTTTGATTCTTTCACCAAGAGTTGTATCCTCGTTTAACATTTTGTTTATTGTCTCTTTTATTCTGCTTACTTGGTTACGGAAAGCTTCTCTGTTCTCATTGATAGCATCCATCCTTTCACCTCTCTAAACTTCAAGGTCTTTGGTGCGATCGCTAATTCTCTTTATCTGGAATTCATCATTATCAGTCTTAGCTTGTTCTAACTTTTGTTTTTCTCTTGTTATGTATTTATCAAGTTGTGTGAGTTTTGCCAAGTTATTGGTGAGTTCTTCTTTGACAGTTGTCATCGCTTTTACTATTCCATCCATTTCACGCTTGTCTATATTTGTTTGTGTTTCAACATCAGGACGCTCTATCACATCCCAGTCATAAATTGATGTCTCTATGTTATCCATTGATGTCTCTATGTTATCCATAATATGTGAAATATCTTGTAATGGAATAGCATCCACATTATCTGGTAAATCGTTTCTTGTGCTCTCCAATGCTTGTCAAGCTTTTTGCGATAATTTTGTTTTACTGACATACTCCGGCAAATTCAAAAATTGTCTTACCGCCCTTGTTCCCCCAGAGCCAATAACCTTGTTATATTCATTTACCGAAGAACCAAGAGCAAGAAATGTTGCATCATCTTTCTTGGCAGTTATTCTTATTTCTTTATCACCAACAACCCAGTATAATCTTTTGCCATTATCTGATACTTTAAACTGGTCATAATCCATTTTGTCCGGTGCCATCTTATATCGTTTTCCTATTTCATTATAAAAGAATTTTACAAGATTTTTCTTGTGTGCTTCAAGTTCGGATTCTCTCACTTCCCCACGAAATTCAGCAATATGGTCACTTTGATTAAGAAGACTTCTTTGAATAGGCTCATCAGGCATCATAGGTAAATCGTCATCATCATAATACTCATCGTAATCATCTGGATCGAACGTAGGATTGTCATATTCAAATCCTCCTTCAGCCATTGTTAATTTTATTTAATTTTAAAAAATATATTTAAAAAATAAAAACAATGTCAGCTTACGGAAACAAACTCAACCCTTATAGAAAACTAAGAGAACCTCATGGTGCCAAGAGCATCCGCACAAGTGTAGTAATAACTAATAATCCATCAACAATAGACCAAAACCAGCAACTGCTTGTGAGATTTCCCGATCTAAGTACTAATGATGTGATAGTTCCACGTACTGCTCGTCTTGCCTTTGAAATAGAACTTACAAGCAGAACAGACCCCAACGCTACTCTATACCAGAATCTGGGTGGAGCAATTGTGAAAAAAATGACAATTAGAATAAGTGGCAATGAAGTCATGTCAATAGATGACAGTGATATATATCATTGTTATGTAGATTTATGGAAAAGCACATGTGAAAACATAGAGTTGGTGCGGGAGATGCTTCCTCAGACACCGAAGATGAAGCTGTAGCAGCAGCTTATAGAAATAGATTTTGTATTCCACCGGACTTTGAAATGTTAGAAAGTCATATGCCATTTTATCAAGCGGGGCTTGGTGATAGGTTAGAATATGAATTAACGTTTAACAATTATAACAAAGTTATCAAAAGCAGTGATGCTGATGCATCTTATGTAATAAAAAATATCTGCTTGGAATTTGATATGGTTATTGATGTTGAATTAGCCAGACAAAGAAGACAGCAAACCAATGGTAAGATAGTATTTATGTATGATCGTATCTTGCGACATAGAATAATACAAGCAAACAAATCTGATACCCTTTGGAATATCAACATTAATGTACCAGCACGGAGCATGAAAGGTATTCTAATGCTGTTTGAAGACCCAGAATGAACAGACACGGAATTCTTTTACAATCCAACGATTGAAAAGGTTGAAATGACAATAGAGGGCGTACCAAATCAGTTGTATAGTCAGGGCATGAGGGCATATCAACATTGGGATGAAATCAACAAATATTTTGCCTTGACATCAAAAAGAAACAAAGAGACAGACATAGGGGCGAAGGACTTAAACTTTACCAATGTTTCTCTTGAAACTTATCTGACAAAATCATATGCTTTGTGGCTTGACCTTAGAACATGTGATGACAATTTATTACACGGCAGTGGAAGACAAATAGAAAACGGCAGTGAAGGCATAACGATACTATAAATAAAAAAGCAGATGCAGATCAACCTTTAAATATTTATCTATATATAATACAAGATGCGCAAATCAATTTTGAAGATGTTAGATACAAAAAAATACGATACTAAATATCCTAAATATCCCCACAGTGCCATTATCTGTGGTCAGACAGGCTGTGGTAAGACAGAGTTTGTTCTTGACATATTTGAAAAAGAGTATGTTGGAGTTTTTGAACATATAATTATATTGTGTCCAACCATAGAGTGGAACAAGGCTTATAAAAATAGACCCTGGATAGGAGATGTAAGACACCCAAAAGATAAAGAAATAACAATTGTCAATCCCGTGAGCAACGGTAAAGAAATGCTTCAAGAACTGTTGCGTTTATTTTTCAAAGAATATGCTGGCAAGCCCACACTATACATCATTGATGATTGCTCAGCTACAAAAGAATTAACAAAGAAAAAAGATATGTTATCAGAGTTGGCATTCTCTGGTCGTCACGCCAAACAATCAGTATGGGTCATTTCAAAGAGATATAATTCTGTATTGAAATATTTGAGGGAGCAAGCAAAATGGTTGTGTATGTTTTACACCAAGGACAGAGATAGTTATGAAAATTGTTTGAGAAAAATGATGTTATTCCGACGTTGGAGGAGAGATCCAGAATAAGAAAAGCTTTAGCAAAGACTAAATATTCCAAGTTAATATTGAGGACTGACCGACCAACTGGTTATTGGGTTGAATAATTGCTTTTTTTCTAACTGTTGCTAATAGTAATACTAACAGCAAAGTAGCAATGTTAATAGCAATACTGACAGGAAAATATAATGAAAATATTGGGGAATATAGTAATGCTTATAGCATTGCTCCTAGCAAATTAGTAATGTTAATAGCAATGCTTGCAGCAAATTTATACTGTTAATATAAAAATAGCAATGTTAATAACAATGCTATTAACAATACTAACAATTACTAGTTGCATAAATATCGCAGCTGGTTGTTTTGTGTTTTATATTTATTTCAAGATAAAAAATAAAATTATTAATATAAAAATGAATGCGGAAGAACTTTTACAAAATATATCGGAACAGCCGGAACCCACAGATGAATCAAATCAACAAGAAACAAAAAAAGAAAGATTATCAGCCATAGTGGCTGGCGGTGGTAGCCGGCAATATTTGGGTAAAGACATACAACTCTCAAATATAGATAGCATGCCCTCGGATGAAATTAACAAACTTTACTGCAGATATGAAGCAAGGCTTGGGGCAAGCATGACCAAGACTTTAGGCAATTCTTTTATTAACTTGTATGTGATGGGAGTATCGAAATATTTCAATGTAATCAATCCACCAAAACTGACAGAAGATTTGGAGGAAGACCCATTTATGAATCATGCTTTAACAAGTGCTTGTTGTGAGTTGTATTATAGGTATGGGATGTGCTTAGCGCCATTTACAGCAATACTGACAAATGTTAGACATATTGATTTTAATAATAATAAAAATACAGATAATATAAATGGAGAACCAAGAGAGTGAAGTTATACCTGTTGAGGCTAAACAACAAAAAGTAAAAAATCCAAAACGAATAGAGGCTGAAAAAAAGGAGCAGCGGCAAGGAAGGCAAAGCGTTTGCTTCAGGATGCTGCAAAGCAAGATGCTGCAAAGCAATATGCAAAGCAAGATGCAAATGAAATAACAAAAATAACAATAGGTGAAGAGGAACCAGAAAAAACCAAAATAAACGTATACAACAATTATATTCCACCGTGTATGGTTTTATTAGGCATTGCTGGGTTGGGTTTGTATATTTATAACAAAAAATCTGTTGTTACACAACCTGTTGCTGTTCCTGCGGTTGCACCAAAAGACCCGTTTGATTTTTAATAATTTATTTAAAAAAATAATCTCATAAAAATATAATATAAAAAAATGGCAACAAGTATTGACGGAAAACAAATTGTAAATATGGTGTATCACGCTGGAGTGGAAACACTTCTAACTGTTAGATATTCTGAGATTGGCAAAAAACTACATAAAAGACCAGCACCTAAAGTAGATTTTAATATGACAGATGTTGGGATGCTGTCTGCGGATATAATGTTAGCAATGGCTACAAAGCATATGTTGATTAAGCAAGGTATTATTCCTGCGGATATTATGAAATAATTTAAAAAAATATATATAAAAAAATGGCAAGCGCAGTAGCAATGATGATCGGTGGTGCATTTACAAACGCATTGGCGTTTTGCAGGTTCAAATTATTTCTTTTCAAAAATCGGAAGTCATTCAGATGAGGAAAGACAAAGGCATGGCAAAGCCGTAGAACAATTGAACGCAGCACAAGCGGCGTGGAATAAAAAAAGAACAGAGAGATTATATTTTACTAATAAACAACTGCAAACAGAGCATCATGCAGAGCAGACATTTGATAATGTGGACCAGGCTATGAAGCAGTATTATTATATAACTGGTAAACAGTTGCTTTTGGAACCGGAGCCTAAGTTGAGTGATTTTTATACACCATCTCCGGATCAACAGAATAGAGAAATTACGTTTATTGTGGTGGGCATGGCTGCAACTGGATTTGTGGCGTATAAATTGATTTCATAAAAAAAAATAAGAAACTATAATTAACTTGGAATGACTAAGTCATATGCATGATACCTATATTTTTTGTTGTTCATACATGGTTTCAATCCAAGTGGTCGAATATAATATGGTGGTTTAGCACTCTTTTCTATTTTATTTTTGAGATGATCAGGCGCCCATACTTCACCGTTGTCTAATAATGTCAATACCATGGATGGACCATATTGAGTATCCATTATTTTTGTATCTGCAATAGTGTATATTTTATTTATTTCCAAGTCTGTCCATTTCTTTGTGCTATATTGACTTTGCTCTTCGAGCAGTTCATCAAATCGTGCAGTTGTGATTTCCATTTTTTTCTTTATAGTTATATAAATTTTAATCTTTAGCAGAAAAAATGAAAATATTTATTACAGCCCAAAAGGATTTTGGAGAGGTTACTCCGCAGTTAAAAAATTGTCAAAAGAGGCTGGTTACAGTGAAAAACATGCATTAGAATGTTTAAAGAAACAAGCTGTGTGGCAGATTTATTTACCCGCACCAAAGAAAATAGTTAGGCCCAGGTTTGATGTTTCTACTAAGAATGGAGTGCATCAAGCTGATTTGTTATTTCTGCCGCATGATACTTTTGGTCGTGGCCGCAAGACATATAAATATGCATTGACGGTGGTTGATATTGCGAGTAGATACGAAGAAGCAGAGCCACTGACTTCTAAGGATAGTAAAGAAGTTGCCAAAGCATTTGAAAATATATACAGTCGGCATTTGAAATATCCAAATTGTTACAAGTTGACCCAGGCAGAGAATTTATCGGTGAAGTATCGCAGTTGATGGCAAAACACAAAGTAAATATCAGACGAGGCAAAACAGAGATACACAGAGACCAAGCTATAGTGGAAAGATTTAACAGAACATTAGCTGAAAGATTGTTTGGCTATCAGTATGCTAAGGAAATAGATTCCCAAAAACGCAACAGAGAGTGGGTAAAGAGATTACCAGAAGTTGTTAAAGCAATAAATGTGGAGACAAAAAAGCCTCCTCCTGTTGAAACAAAAACATTAAAAGAAGATCCTATCTGTATGAATGCCAGTGTGAGATATTTATATCAACCTGGGGAACAAGAAGGCGGAAGAAGCAGAGCAACTGATCCAGTGTGGAGTGTAGATATTTACAAGATTAAAAATTATATGGTGACGCAAGGTATAAGAGTATATTATTTAAACTCACCAGCGCTTCAAAGAGGATTTGTCAAAGAAGAACTACTTATTGTTCCTACTAATACCCAACGCGTTTAAAAGTTTTTATAAAATCCATGTGCATCAGTTTTAATACCGTCTGCTGCTATGTATCTTTAAGAGTAAACTGGTGACAGTGTTACTTTGTTTACTGTTATGCCATATATCTGATGCTTTATTGAGCGTATCATATTCATTTCATGGGTGTATTTTTTCTTGCCAAGCAATGCATCCTTTTAGTTCTCAAAGTTTATATGTTTTTGGATTACATATATTTTTACTCCCTTTGCTTTCTTAATAATCTGCTCATTCACTTTCAAAATAGAATCTTGTTTGGATTTTAATCCAATATCCTCAACTGTAGAAACACCAGCATATTCATCTTTCATTTTATCTATTGCTTTTTTAATAATCTCCTCATCCGCTTTCAAAATAGAATATAGTCCGGATCTTAGCTCATTCGCTTTAGAATATAGTTCGGGTCTTGATTCAATATACTCAACTATAGGAACACCAGGACATTCATCTTTCATTTTATCTATTACTTTCTCAATAACCTGCTCATCCGCTCTCAAAATAGAATATAGTTTGGGTCTTAATCCAACATACTCAGCTATAGCAACACCAGCACATTCATCTTTCATCTGGTCTATTACATTTTTATTTGTATTATCGTGCAGTGGATGGTTTTGCGGATAATCACTCAAGTCATACTCATCTTTCATTTCAGCCATGTCTTTGTACACATCTTCTGTTTTGATATCTACCAAGAAGCTGTCAGTGTCTGTGTATAATAAACTACATTTATCCCCGTATCTTTTCTTTAGGGTATTATAGTACCAGTCATACATCATTTACTTTGATAAATCTAATACTGCCATCCCAACATAGATTGGTTTGTTTAATGTTAATTTTGTTTTGTTTACATGTATTGCTGACAATACATCTGAAAACTTTATACGCCTGTTAAAGTTGGGTTTGGCTATTATTTTTCTTATCTTTTCATTTTCAGAGCCGTCAGTTCTGACTAGTTTTATATCAATCCGCTTGCGTAAATCTTCCATTGTCTTGCCAAACACAATGTTGTTCATAAGTTTATAAAAATCTTTTTCAAAAGTTGATTTAGCTTTTTTCCTAAGTTCTGTGTTTAGATTTATGTATGATGCCATCCATGTTCTTTCATTAAATTCTACTACTCTGTGTATTTTCTTTAGTTTCATGCCTAAAGATAAATACATTTCCAGGTTTTTGTGATGTAACACATATTTTTTCTTTGTCCATAAGATTGGGGACTAGTTGTTCTGTAGTTATCATGCTATTATATTCTAACAGATCTGTCTGGTATTCAGACAACCATTCTTTTTTTACTGCTAATCTTTCCGGTGCAAGTGGATAGTCATTGTGAGCTTCATGGAGTTCTTTGGGATATTCTAGATCTACTTCTAGGTAATATCCTTTTCCTTCCTTTGGCTTTGGTAAGGTTTCTAATTCCACCCACTTAAAGCCAGTATATGGAAGTGGCTGACTCATTGCCCACCCATAAAAAATATTTTCATCCAGATCCATTAAGTAGTTGTTTTCCTCGTTAGGGTTATAATCAGCTACATGTGGATTGTTTGCTTTGGCATATCGTTTTGATACCATACTAATTCCACCACGCATACCTTTTTCTATGAATAAGTGCATGTCAATGTCTGTCAAAAGTACTAAATCTATTTTTGAATGTTTAAGTAAAGCATCCCAAGATAATCCAGGTGCTGTATAGTAATGTAAAGCATCAAGCTTGTATGCATTCATACATGTTTTTCTAAAAGTTTGAAACACATCTGCTAACAGAGTTATATCAGTTTTTAGATAGAGATCATGATAGTCTCCAAGAGTTTTACAGTTAAACTCTTTCAATATTTTTTGAGCATATTTGTAATCTTTGAGACTTATACTTTCATCTGTAAGCCTACAGTAACACTTTTCTATAGGTGGCAATTGCGTTTCCTTAAATCTTTCCACACTGTCAATATATTCATACGGGTAAACACCTTTCCGCAAAAGTAAATTTGTTTGTTCCCCAAACTGATTTTTGGTAATTTTGAAATCAGATTTGTCTGTTGCTTTAACCAATTTTTCCAGACGCGAAGCCATAAACTGAAAGCTATCCAAGAACCTAAGTTGTCCTAGGCTAAATGATATATATTTTTCAGCATTGTTTGGGATGCATGTAATATTACCTGACATTTTATGTATTTTTTGCATGATTAAATGACTATCATATCTTTTGAGGTTATGAAATACAACAGGAATGATTGTTTTACCTGGTTTTATTTTTAGTTTCAGGTTACAGTTTTTGTGTGCTGCACCTCTATATTCACCTGTAAAATGACAGTGGTCTCTTACTTTGCCGTTTTTACCGCCTTTCCTACCTGTTTCTTTCTCGCATATCCAACATTGTGTTGCTTTTTCATGATCTTCCTCATTTTGTTGTGTCATGATTAATGGTTTTGGGTGAGCAAATATTTTATTAATGTTGCTCTTCTCACGTTCTAAGTGATTTAAAAACTTTTCAAAAACATCTTCACCTCTGTAAATAACAGATTCTTCAGTTTTGCCATCATATCTGACAACCTTGTATCCAAACCCACAAGCTTCGTGTACATTTTGAATTTCAGATTTCTTTCCAATTTGTTTTAATTATTTTAATTGTGGTTTGAATATACTCTCAAAATCAGTATATATTGCATAAGGCACAGGCATCTGATTTTGATGATTTTTAAATTTTATGTGATTTGTACCTTCTTGCGGCATTTCTATTCTGCAAGAATTTTTGTTAATACCATCACAGTCTTCTTTGTGTTTGGTGAGCAGTCCTTTCCCAGAAAAGCCGTGAAGGCAACGATCGCAAAAGTAAGTTTGACCTTTATGTTTGTTTTGGTCATAGAGTAGTCTATTCAGATATTTAATCCAGCAATAGTGATATTTTGTTATTTTTGTTGGTGTGTCGGAATAATCATCAGGGTCATAGTTGTCATCTATGATTCCTTCTTCATTATTTGGATCATCTTCATTCTCTGATTCTTTTTCAACCTCAATGTCTTTAGATATTAAGAGCAGATTAATTCGCTCGATATCTTTTGGTTGTTCTGATATTTTATATGGAAAAACAGTTACCTTTTTATTTTTTTCTGTTATGATATATCCATACACGTTGATAGCAAGGTTGTTTTGTTTCTCTACTTTGAGAATTTGAGAAATTGGAGTGGGAAAGTCAATACCATCCATATTCAACTTACCCATGTGTTTCTTATAACTAGATATCCTATTTGGATTATTTTTATCAGGCCACAAAGCAGACACCAATGCCACTACCAAGCACTTATTATCTTCATTCTTTACATTGATTATTGCTTTCTTGTCAGCTAGTGCTTTGGGTAGAGGAATATATGAAGAACCTTTTAATGGTTCATACTTTGCAATATTCAAATAAAACTTAACACAGTGATCAATCTCCAATCCTGATGCTGTGTTTGTAAATCTTTCAAGGCTCTCTTGTATATATGCAGATGATTCATCGTAAAACTCATTTATGTTTTCAGAGTTTAAGATTGCATTTTGTTCGCTGAATTATACTGCTGTAGTGTATTTTTTGGTAGCACCATCGTCTTTAAATAGATTTACAGTGAGACCTAATTGAAACTTTATTCCATTCGTCTCTGTCAGCTCTTTGCTGATTTGTTTTGTAATAATGGATTTCTTATCAAGAAATAGTTTTTGAGGGTCTTTGTATTTCTCGGCAGATATCTCGTATGCTTTGAAATGACCACACATTGGTTTGTCAACCAGTTTTAATTTTCTATCTTGAAAAACTTGTTTAAGTTCATTTATAACATTTTCTTGTAAGTTAGCATATTACCGCTTTTATTCATTTACAACATTTTCTTGTAATTTATCATATTTCTGCTATCTCGTTTACGTTGTTTTTTAGCACGTCGTCTCTTGAGTAAATTTTCTAATGTTTGAGATTGAACCTCTTTTGGAGTTTCCTTTGAAACTTCTTTAAGAGCATCTAACCCCTTTCTAAGCTGATCATTATTAATTATTCCTTCCCGGTGTAATTGTAAAATGTATTTCACGTCTTTGGTACACATTTTTGTAATATATATTATATTATTTTTTTTTCTTAATATAAAAAAATATTTATTATAACAAGAAAAATAAAATGGAAAACACTAAGAAAATTGAAAACATTTGCCAATTTCTCAAAGTTGGATATCACGAGCATTGTAAAAATAAAACAACAAAATATTCAAACTATTGCAGTTTACATAAATTCAGATTAAAGCAAAGTAAAGTTTTACCGTGTCTAAAATGTGGAAAAGGTACAAGTGCAAAATATCAAATATGTATTGGTTGTGGTGCTCATATAGTTAGATTAAAACATAGATACTGGGAAGTAGTGAAGCCATACATTGTTGAATGTATTAGGCTGAGACATATAGAAATTTGATTTTCTAGTAAAAAAATCATATTTTATTATATTCGTGTTATTCGTTGATTTGAGTAAAATTTTAATAACAAATCAAGAAATTATTTATAATTATATTACAAAAAACGCACAGACTATTTTTGGGTGTACTTTTGATAACTATTAAACAAATTTAAACTTGCAATCTTCACTACCCTATTCTAAAAAAAGTTTTAATAAATCAAGTAATTCACAATTTCATGGTGATTTTATTATATATGTATTTTGGGTAGTTCTGCTGTAATCTGAGGCGAAACAGAGTGAAAAAATAATTAAAGCAGAACCCCCAAAATACATACATATATATATGATGTAAAATCTATATCGTAAATATATGATGTAAAATCTATATCCTATATATATGATGTAAAATCTTTATCGTAAATATATGATGTAAAATCTTTATCGTAAATATATGATGTAAAATCTATATCGAAAATATATGATGTCAAATCTATATCGTAAATATATGATGTAAAATCTTTATTTTAAATATATGATGTAAATCTTTATCGTAAATATATGATGTAAAATCTTTATTGTAAGTATATGATGTACAATCTTTATCGTAAATATATGATGTAAAATCTTTATCGTAAATATATGATGTAAAATCTATATCGAAAATATATGATGTCAAATCTATATCGTAAATATATGATGTAAAATCTTTATTTTAAATATATGATGTAAATCTTTATCGTAAATATATGATGTAAAATCTTTATTGTAAGTATATGATGTACAATCTTTATTGTAAATATATGATGATCTTTATCATATATTTCGGAACAACCTAAATATCACAATAGAAATGGCTTTCTAAATATCAAAAAACATTATCATAGTCGGAGACATAAATGAACATCAATTAAGAGATGAAAATCATAACTAAGAGATATTAGCATTACTAACAATATGAAAAATGTGATTACCAAACCAACTAGAATAACAGATCATTCTTCAACACTTTTAGATCCAATCGTTGTTTTGGACTCAATACATGTTTTAATTTTTGTATTATTAATACACCAAGTGACATCAGTGATCATTTTGGTATATACGTACATGTCAAATTTAGTTATAATATTAAACCGACATATACTAGACGTGTGTGGCTTTACAAAAAAGCTGACTTTGGTAAATTGAACATGCTTATTCGGGAAACCGACAGTTTTTTTCTTTATAACGGTTCTGTAAACGACGCTTGTCGAAACTTTACTGCTACATTTGTAGAACTAATCAAAATGTGTGTCCCTTTTAAAACTGTAACCATTCGCACAAATGACAAACCCTGGTACGACTCTGAAATCTGCCGTGCTTCAAGACAACGCGATAGACAAAAGCGTAATGCGTCAAAACATAACACTCCCTTACAGTGGACTATATATAAATGACTCAGGAATAAAGTCAATAATTTTAAGAAACATGCAAAGGAAAAATTCTGTACCAATATCGAAGAAGTTATAACTGAAGCAAATGTTACTAACCAACGGCAATATTAGAAACTTTTAAAGTACATTATCAAAACTAACAAACACTCGGAAACCATACCACCTTTAAAAATCCTACTACCAAATGGTAAAGTCAGTTATCATATCTCAGATCAAGAAAATGCTGACTGCCTAAATGACCATTTTGTATCTATATCTTCAGTTGATGATACACACGCTATGTTACCAAACTTTACACTTAAAACAAATGCAGAATTAGAAACTATAATAATTACAGAATCCGAAATAATCGATATTATAAAAATATTAAATGTTAACAAAGCATGCGGGGACGATGAAATAAGTCACAAAATACTAAAAGAATCAATGTATACTGTTGCAAAACCGTTATACATAGTTTTTAATAGATCATTAAGCGACGCTAGCGTCCCTAGCAATTATACACCGATATCGCTACTTAGCTGTGTAGGAAAGGTCATGGAAATAGTTTTCAAACACATATATAACTTTTTCCATATTCACAATCTGATTTATAAATACCAATCCGGCTTTCTCCCAGGTCACTCTACAGCCTACCAGCTTATGGACATGTACCACCATATATGCCAAGCTTTCGATGCCAAAAAGTTTACGTGTATAGTTTTTTCATGATATTTCAAAGGCCTTTGATCTTATATGACATCAGGGCCTCATATTCAAGATAAAACAACACGGCATTGACGGTAAACTCTTAAACTGGTTATCAGGTTACCTTTCTGGCCATTTTCAAAGGGTTCGGGTCGGGACATCCACATCTGAAACTAAAATGTTGAAAGCCGGAGTGCCATAAGGATCAGTCCTGGGTCCTCTGCGTTTTCTAATTTATATAAATGATATTGCCGAAAACATGTTAAGTATAACGCATCTTTTCGCAGACGACAGTTCTATTTCAATGTCCACATCTAGCATAGACGATAAAGAAGGTATTTTAAACCACGATTTATGTATTATATCAGATTGGTCGAAACGGTGGCTTGTTCAATTTAATCCAAATAAAACTGAAGTGCTATTTTTATCCATGACAAGCACGGGCCGCCGTCCACAGCTACGTTTAAATGACGTTCAGCTTACATTTGTAGAAAACCATAAACATTTGGGAATTATATTGAGTTCAGATGGTAAACAGCATGAACTCATTAACAGTATAATAGCTTCTGTGTCAAAAGTTTTAGGCCTAATGCGACTTTTAAAATTCAAATTGAATCGTAAAACACTTAATCAGATTTACCTATCATACATGCGTCTCATCTTAGAATACGACGCGTCTATTGTGTTGGATGGGTGTTCTGTCTACGATCGAGAAAAGCTTGAAAAACTCCAATATGAGGCCGCACGGATTGTTACTGGATTAACAAGATCAGTATCAATACAAAAAATATTATCTGAAATCGGATGGCTATCATTATCCGATAGACGTAAATCACAAAATCTTGCCATTGTTTATAAAGTCAATAACGGCATAATGCCTCCTTATGTTACTAACCTTTTCCCTCCATTTTTCTAGGAAAATAACCCTTATAAGAAACAATAACAACTATGAGACAATGGCAAGAAGAACGGAATTTTTTTCCAGATCATTTGTACCATCATCTATTACTCTGTGGAATAACTTACCAGTCAAAGTTAGAAACTCCGAATCTCTGGCTATCTTTAAACGCAAACTTAAAAGCTTAATGTATGTTAGACCTACAGTTCCTAGGTTCTTCTTACATGGTCCGCGACCACTTGCCGTTATACACGCGAAAATTCGTAATGCATGTAGCAATCTTAATAACGATATTTAGGCCTTATTGCCTACTGACCGTTCCAAGTCGGTAACGCTGTCTTCACCACCCTTTCTGTTGTTTTTTGTCCATGGTTCCATGTAGTTTTGTTTACACTGTCTTGTCTATTTGGGCGCTGAAGACAGGATAATAGCGAGGATTGTGCGAATAAATAATCGATTCAAGCTAACCAGTAGACCTTATTGCCTACTGACCGTTCCAAGTCGGTAACCCTGTCTTTACCACCCTTTCTGTTGTTTTTTGTCTCTTTCATTGTAGTTTCAAGACATTGTTTACAGTACAGTGCGGACCTACGATGCCATTGCGTTCGGACGCTGTGATTTCGATTGGACTACGTTTCAATCTCTTTGCGAGGAACAATTAAAGCCTTCCGTTTTCGAGGATGTCGAAGACGCAACTGCTCTTTTTACCAAAACTCTTCACGATATAGCTGATCAAACCATTCCAAAAACCTCGGCAAATCCTAAACGCCCACAAAAATCATGGTACGACGATGACTGCAAAAAGGCAGTCAGCGATCGTAAAGCTGCATTAAATAATTTTAACTTGCGGCCAACTCAAACAAATTTAGATAACTTTAGAGTTTTTCGTGCGAAAGCCCGTCGTACTATTAAGGATAGCAAGAGGAAATCCTGGAAATCTTACGTCTCTAGGCTGAATTCTCGCTCATCTCTTAAGAAGATATGGGACATGGTCCGGAAAATAGGTTGTAAAGGTAATTCTAGTTCTGTTAATCATCTTAAAACACATAATGGAGATATAACATCTGTCAAAGATAATACAAACACCTTGGCAAAAACCTTTTCAAAAAATTCTTCTTCTGAAAATTGTCAACCACATTTTCTGAAAAATAAGAAACAAAAAGAACAGAAGAAGCTCAACTTCAAGTCGAAAAACTTGGAAAAATACAATAAACTATTCACTCTCAAAGAACTTCGAGAGTCCCTTAAAAAGGCTCATGATACATCAGCTTGTCCTGATGATATCCATTATCAATTACTAAAACATTTACCTGAATCCTGTCTCTCTACCCTTCTTGATATATTTAATAAGGTTTGGGTGACGGGAAACTTCCCCGATTCTTGGTGGGAAGCAATCGTTATTAAAGTCCCCAAACCTGGAAAGGATCATACGGACCCAATAAATATCGCCCTATTGCTTTAACGAGTTGTATATGTAAAACCATGGAACGAATGACTAATGAGAGATTCGTTTGGTACCTGGAATCCATCAAGCTGATAACAAAGTATCAAAGTGGATTCCGGCGCCAACTAGGCACAACAGACAATCTCATTCGATTTGAATCATTTATTAGGGAAGCTTTCGTAAAAAAAGAACATCTAGTCGCTGTATTTTTTGACTTGGAGAAAGCTTTTGATACTTCATGGAAGTATGGTATTATGAATGATCTTCATGAACTTGGTCTTAGAGGCCGATTACCCATTTTTATAGAGAAATTCTTAGATGATAGACAATTTCGAGTCCGAATGGGTTCAACCCTCTCTGATATTCATGAACAGGAGATGGGTGTTCCACAGGGCAGCATACTGTCTGTCACACTTTTTAATATAAAGATTAACAGTATAGTAAAATGCACCAATCTAGGTGTGGATTGTTCACTATATGTTGACGACTTTGTTATATGTTATCGTGCAAAAAACATGAATACTATCGAGAGACAATTACAACAATGTCTCAATAAACTGCAGACCTGGTCTGATGAAAATGGTTTTAAATATTCTAAATCTAAAACTAATTGTATGTATTTTTGTCAACTTCGTAAACATCATGAAGACCCTCATCTAACGCTGGATGGGTCACCAATACCAGTAGTGGATGAGACAAAATTCCTTGGTCTTATTTTCGACCGTAAATTAACGTTTATACCACACCTTAAATACTTGAAGGCCAAATGCCTTAAAGCTCTTAACTTACTTAAAGTTGTTGCAAACACTATATGGGGAGCAGATCGAAAAGTCCTCTTGCGACTTTACAGATCTCTTATCAGATCCAAGCTGGACTACGGCTCGATAGTATATGGATCGACTCGCAAGTCGTACTTGCAGATGCTCGACCCTATACATAATCAAGGATTACGACTCGCCTTAGGTGCCTTTCGTACATCACCAGCTGAAAGTCTATATGTTGAAGCTAATGAAACATCACTGTCTCATAGACGGGCCAAATTATCTCTTCAATACGCCATTAAATTAAAGTCTAACCCTTCAAACCCAACTTTCGATAATGTTTTTAATCCTAGTTGTGAACCCCTTTTTGATAGAAAACCGAAGGCCATTCGACCATTTGGTCTTCGTATTAAACCAAAATTAAGAGGCACTGAAATCGACCTAAATGTGATTGCCAAGTACAAAGTACCACAAATTCCACCGTGGACTTTGGAAACACCAACAATTATTTGTGATCTTTGTAATAATAACAAATCCAGTACAGACCCTACTCTCTTTCAAAGCAAATTTAATGAAATTAAATCGAAATACAGTAACTTTCAACATATATACACAGATGGCTCTAAAGATGGAGATAATGTAGCTGCAGCAGCTGTTGTTCACAAACACAGCATAAAGAGCCGCCTGCCTGACAAGGCCTCTATCTTTTCAGCTGAACTTAAGGCAATTGAACTTGCCTTAAATTATATTCAGGAATCTGATGATGACCATTGTGTAATCTTTTCTGATTCCCTTTCATCTCTTCAAGCACTGGGTAATATGAAACATGATAACCCAGTTGTGCTTCAACTTTTAGAAAAGTACAATTCTCTTATAATTGATAATGCTATTATTTTCTGCTGGCTCCCAAGCCATGTAGGAATACGTGGTAATGATAGAGCTGATAGTGCTGCTAAGGCAGCATTAGATTTACATATATCTAATACCAAATTACCTTATACTGATTTTAAAAGTTGTATTAACACATATATTCGTAACTCTTGGCAAACCGCTTGGGATTTGTCAGTTAACAATAAACTCCATTCAATTAAACCGTTACTCGGAGAATGGCGTTCTTCTAGTAGACCCTTTCGTCTAGAGGAAGTTATCTTAGCCCGGTGCAGGATAGGCATACACGTTATGCTCATTCATATTTATTACAAGGTGAGCAATTACCAGAATGTATACCCTGCTTTGCACCGTTAACGGTCAAACACATCTTATTGGAATGTGTAGACTTTGATCCTATGCGTCAAAGGTTCTACAATGTTAATACTATGAAAGAGTTATTTGATACTGTAGAAAATTTATTCTTGTTTTAGATTTCCTAAAAGAGATCAGACTATATAAATCATTATAATGTGTTCTTATATATATTTACTTGTTTATATGCCCGTTGACGGGCATTTGTTGATTTACATACATAGTTTATATTACACCTTATCATCCTTTATTCTTTAAGTTTTATCTTTATATATTTACACTAATTTTTAAATAATACTTCATTTTTCATCAATTTTTGCGCACAATATGACCTATTTATGTGTCGACGTGACGTAAAACACCATTCAATCATTCATTCATTCATATATTATTTTATACAAATCATCTATAACCATCACGAAGTTGCGAATGCGGACATGTAATAGAAGATGCAGAACATTTTATGTTTAATTGTAATATATTTCACATACATCGACTTACTCTATTTCAATCCAATCGACGTTTTCATCCGCTGTGTAAACACTGCTTTTCAGTCAAGAACAACTCTCAGATGAGTTGCAGAGGCGGGATCTTTTAGGTGGGGGCCGTCCCGTTCGCTCGAGCCCTTCTTTGTGATATTTGTTGGTACAGTCGAATGCGAGTTATATAGTATTGCATGACATATCAGAAAGAAACAGGATTTCTAATTAATACATTGTACATTTGTAATTAATAGTTTCTAACTGTTCATATGTTAATTTACACACATAGTTTTGGTATTAATCTACTATGAATGCTCCATTGCACTCTGGCGAATATATTATTTAATTAATCTCTGTAAAAGAGGAAATAATGAGAATAAATAAATAAAATATAAAAAACTAAACAAACGCCGCAATTTTTGAAAATCAAGATTGCCGTGTGTCCCTTTAAACACTACCTTGCATATATACTAAAGGAAAAAAGAAACGCAACTCGGGAATTTCCGCTATATATTGTATGTACAATATGATGCTGTTAATCGAATGGTACCTGACTAGGTAAGATCTTTTCTTTCGAAAAAAAGACTAAAACGACACGTAACACAGCATAGTATTCCTGCAAAGTCTCATTATTGACAGAATACGCGTTTGGCTCAAGCATGTGAGCAAACTTAGGATGCAAAAGTTTGCAAACTCTTTACGTTAGATACAGTACCGAACTGGCTCAATTTTCTAAAGAGGAAATTCAACATTTATGAATTTCGTGTTATAATGTGTACTGTGCCGGATTAAAACGTCTACAACATCACAGTTGTGTCCTTTCTCTAACTGACTGCAACTTTTTTGTTTACAAAACATCATGGTATTTTCTTGGAAAATATATGGAATTAAGTGTGCAGTATATATAATATATTGCGGAAATTCCCGTGTCGCGTTTCTTTTTCCTTTCACTATATGTACCGATATTCGTGTAATATGCATTGAGTAGACAACTGTGTATACATTTAGTTTCTCAACACTTATATATACTAAAGAAAAAAGAAACGCAACTCGGAAATTTACGCTATATAAATAGCATACTGCATACTTAATTCCACGTACTATTCCAGGGAAATCCAAAGATGTTTTGTAAAAAAAAGGATTGTTAGAGAAAGGACAAAACTATGCTGTTGTAGCCTGTTTATTCACGATACCATTTGTAACACGACATCCATACAAGTTCACGATACCCTTTGTAACACGACATCCATACAAGTTCACGACACCCTTTGTGACACGACATCCATACAAGTTCACGACACCCTTTGTAACACGACATCCATACAAGTTCACGATACCCTTTGTAACACGACATCCATACAAGTTCACGACACCCTTTGTAACACAACATCCATACAAGTTCATGATACCCTTTGTAACACGACATCCATACAAGTTCACGACACCCTTTGTAACACGACATCCATACAAGTTCACGACACCCTTTGTAACACGACATCCATACAAGTTCACGACACCCTTTGTAACACGACATCCATACAAGTTCACGACACCCTTTGTAACACGACATTCATACAAGTTCACGATACCCTTTGTAACACGACATCCATATAAGTTCCGCTGTGAAAAAGTACACTCAAGTGATATGAAAACGCAACACGGGAATTTCCGCTATATATTGTATATACTGCACACTTAATTGCACATAATATTCCAAAGAAATCCCAAGATGTTTTTTCAAAAAAAAGTTGCAGTTAACTAGAGAAAGGACACAACTGTGATGTTGTAGACGTTTTAATCACACTACACTTTGTAACAAGAACTTCATCAATGTTGAAGTTGCTCTTCGAAAATTGAGCTAGTTCAGTACTGTATTTAACGTAAATAGTTTGCAAAATGTTGCATCCTAAGTTTGCTCACATGATTGAGCCAAACGCGTACTCTGTGAATAATGAAACATTGCAGGAATACTATTTGCTGTATTATTTGTTGTTTTAGTATTTTTTCCAAAAGGAAAGGTCTTACGTAGCCATGTACCATTCGATTAAAAGCAGCATATTGTACATACAATATATAGCGGAAATTCCCGTGTTGCGTTTTCATATCACTTGAGTGTACTGTATTTAACGTATAAACAGATTGCAAAATTGTAAATCCTAAGTTTGCTCAACTGCTTGAGTCAAACGCGTATTCTATCATAAATGTAACTTTGAAGGTATACTAATTGGTGTGTTATGTGATTTAGTCTTTTTTTCCGAAAGGAAAGGTCTAATGTAGCTCTGTACCATCGATTAACAGAAAGGTCTAATGTAGCTCTGTACAATCGATTAACAGCAAGGTCTAATGTAGCTCTGTACCATCGATTAACAGCAAGGTCTAATGTAGCTCTGTACCATCGATTAACAGCAAGGTCTAATGTAGCTCTGTACCATCGATTAACAGAAAGGTCTAATGTAGCTCTGTACCATCGATTAACAGAAAGGTCTAATGTAGCTCTGTACCATCGATTAACAGAAAGGTCTAATGTAGCTCTGTACCATCGATTAACAGAAAGGTCTAATGTAGCTCTGTACCATCGATTAACAGAAAGGTCTAATGTAGCTCTGTACCATCGATTAACAGAAAGGTCTAATGTAGCTCTGTACCATCGATTAACAGAAAGGTCTAATGTAGCTCTGTACCATCGATTAACAGAAAGGTCTAATGTAGCTCTGTACCATCGATTAACAGAAAGGTCTAATGTAGCTCTGTACCATCGATTAACAGCAAGGTCTAATGTAGCTCTGTACCATCGATTAACAGCAAGGTCTAATGTAGCCATGCACCATCCATTAACAGCAAGGTCTAATGTAACTCTGTACCATCGATTAACAGCAAGGTCTAATGTAGCTCTGTACCATCAATTAACAGCAAGGTCTAATGTAGCTCTGTACCATCGATTAACAGAAAGGTCTAATGTAGCTCTGTACCATCGATTAACAGAAAGGTCTAATGTAGCTCTGTACCATCGATTAACAGCAAGGTCTAATGTAGCTCTGTACCATCGATTAACAGAAAGGTCTAATGTAGCTCTGTACCATCGATTAACAGCAAGGTCTAATGTAGCCATGTACCATCGATTAACAGCAAGGTCTAAAGTAGCTCTGTACCATCGATTAACAGAAAGGTCTAATGTAGCTCTGTACCATCGATTAACAGCATTATATCATGCCTACAATATATAGCGGAAATTCCCGAGTTGCGTTTCGTTTTTCCTTTATGTATATTTATCATATTTATTTATGACTAAGCTAAAAAATATGATTGAACCATTGACCTTATGTATACCTGGCCTTAACAATTTTTTTCGGTATAATTAAACGTTTTTAAAAAATGGCAGCTTTTGAGAAGAAGATGACACGTCTTGTTTGTCCGTCATGCGCCGTAGCATTTGGTATATCTAGATATTATACCGAATCAAGCTAGTGTAAATCGGACGTAATAAGTGCAAGTAAACTGTGATACAAATTAATACAGAACATTTGAATCTGAGAACGTTCGAATCGAAATGAAAGACACGGTAACCGTCATTTGATACCAGACATAGCAATAAGCAAAATCCCCAAACTGATAATATGTAGCAAGTTACGTTATGTCCAGCGATTTTATAAGGTGATGTATATATTTGAAAAGACGAAGTTCTTGTTGTTGTTGTATCTATTAAACGGATTGATGTTTTAAAAAAAAAAGTAACTCTCTTTTCATTTATGAGTATAATATATGCAAATCTGATCACTTTCAACTGTCTTATATTAATAAAATAGTGGATACAGTATCTAGAAGATTTATAAATTTAGTCAGAAATCTAAGCAATATATTGAGATTAAATGTCCAATGACCCTGGTAGGAAGCGGCCATGGTAACAATTGTCCGAATACAACACGTGTTTGAGTGCGTGCGCGCGTGCGTCCGTTGCGTGAGTGAGTGCGGACGTCCGTGCGTCAAACGGCCAAGTAAATGTTTATAATATAAACTGGTCGTTATATCAAAAGCAGGTATAAAATGAACTGGAAATCTAGCATTTACAAAACACAGTCAAACAAAACACGCATACAAAGCAGACGACAAGGAAAACATCAAAGTATGCGACACCACACACATAAAAGGGTTGACAATAGGACTACCGCCGTGGAATGGTCAGTGGTAAAAAAAGGCCGCTCGGTGTTTTAACTAGGTTCGATGATGCAACAATCTGCGCGCTTATCCATTTCATCCGAATAAACGGGACAGTGTAAATAAAGAAATCCTCGCCAGGTGATATTATTTTACAAACTAGGCAGCATTAGTAGGCATTATTAGTTAACACAAAGATGCTGATGTTTATACACATATGAAAAAGCATAGAAAGTCACACAGCAAGTACTCAATGACTTGTTATAGCAATACGAGAATGAAACATTGCGGATTAGATTGCAGACAAACATAAAACGTTACCATCCTTTCAGGATGTCAAAACAGTGTCCATAACCTGTCCGGCCATCGCACAAGCAACGGGGGAATACATACACAGCTAGCACACTGATATCGAGCAGATATCGGGTGAAGAGCGGAATATCGGATGTTGGGCCGATTTTGCACCGATATTAAACTTTTTAGTAAAACATTTTTAAAAACTACACATTTATTGCAAGCAACTATTGCAATACATTATTACACATTTATTTCTTTCAAAATATTTATAAATATATATTTTAGCAAAATTAATATCGGGCCGACGATGGGCCGATATCATTTTCTTAACAAGGGAGGTTAGATAGTCGGGTCTGCCGTTATTTTCTCTTCAGGGATTTTTAATATTGGGCCGATGTTGTATTCATGTCAGTCCGATATCTTGTCATAGAATTTCTCTTTAAACACCCCAAACTAACGATTATTCAGACTAATTATTGATGAAGGGCAGAAGGCACAACCATGTTTTGTTTATAATCATGGCAGTTTAGGATTTTCCTTCAAAAAAAAAAAGAATTTCAACCAATAAAAGTAATTATACAATATTTACTGCAGAAATGATAAACAGAAAATTACGCCAGACAAGGCCAATCGAAGGTGATGAAAGCTATTTATTACCATTTTCTTCACTAACGGCCGTATATGTTCATTGGTTTTAATGTGAAATTCAAAATATTACATATTTACACAAAACATTCTAAACGTTTTATGTAAGCAGTTGATTTAATCATTGTAAAACTATGTAGAATTGTCGTTTGTTTTCGCGACTTCTCATAGCTTCTATATTAAAAATATAATTTGTTCATCAGTTGCCTTCTGTGTCGATGTCTTCTGCATAAAGTAAACAATCTATAATATTCTAAAAGATGGTCAAAAATAGGTAAAGACAATTTAATACAAATGTCTGGTTGCTATCCTTTCAACATCATTTCTATGTCGGGCCGATATACTAACCGATGTCGGACCGACATCAAAACGTGTTGCAAATATAGGTCGGCTCGAGATTGGACCGCCCTAAAAACCGACGTTGGGCCAATATAGAATACAATATCGGTTTTACATCCTCCCGATGTTGCTTTGCTGGCTGGGTAGTGGTGAACTGTAAATGGTTCGAACACTAAACATGCAGTGCGTTGCACAATGATAGGGTCATATTTGCTTTAGATATACGTTGAAACACGTTTAATACAGACTGCATGAATGGGATCGTGACCAAGGATCTTACGAAATTAGTAAATCACCCCCACCATAGAAGTCAGCTTATGATAGCTCTTATAATAAAACAAATCATTGTGCTTTAGATTTTAACCCCAGTGAAAAGCTAATGCTTTTAATAATAGCCAATATATAACATATATCCAATAAACATCCATATATGTTGCTTAACCTTTTTCTTCTTTCATTTTAAACAAAACATATAGACATATAGCTATTACATTAAGTGTAAATCAGTTTACTTATCCTATTTTTTGTGCATATTTATTGATGTTCCAATTTTGATACTGATGGAAACCCACTGTACATTTCTTCGTGAAACTTCTGGCAGTGATTATATTAATAAGCGACTCCTAAATATTCATATTCATAACTTTTATTCTAGTGAATGTGATGAAACATTTACATAGTTATTATTGATTGTAATTATTTATTTATACTTAATTATGTATGGTCATTCCAAAAGTGAAAACTATGCAGTGTCTCATTGGTCGTTTAGAAGGCTTGTTGTAAAAAACATTTATTTGTGACACTTTAATAATTAATAAAACTGTACAAAGAAAAATGTATTTATAATGGCGGTGTTTTAGTCAACGATATCGACAATTTAGTAACTACTAATTCACGCATGACCCTCCATCGCCTACAGATTTTTCATCGATCATCGAGCCATGTAAGTAAATGGAAATTGTCATAGTTTATAATCGATGAGTCACTTTAAAACGTGGCAAAGCTATACATGTGTCAACAGTTACACGTTAAACTTTCTCAACCATACACTAAGATGGAAGGACTTACATTAATTTTACTATTTGTGACATTCTTTCTCGTCGCCCTTTCTATATGTATGCGTAGGAACCGTTGGGGCAGTACCACCACAGAAGCTCACGGAATTCCCGTTCCTGGGCCAAAAGGATTGCCAATTATTGGGCTTGTTTTGAATGTCGATATTGGATCCTTACACCAAAGGTTCGGCAAATGGGCAGACATATATGGACCAATTGTGTGCGCTAAACTTTTTGGAATCAATGTAATTTACATACACAGCTTGGATCTCTTACAGAAAACCTTTTGCAAAAAATCATACGGGCAGTATTTTAACGAGAGGCCGACAAACTATTTTCAGGAAAAACTTATTTGGGGACACTCTGACATTGCGGGAGGTCATAATGATGCACACACGTTTGCTTTACGAAACCTTCTACAGCGAGGCATACGTATGTACGGGGATTGTGTCGGGAAGACAGAGGAAACTGTAGCACTCACTCGAGAAGAATTAGTGCGGCTAGTGGGAGTTCTTGAAAGCACAGACGGAAATGACGCTGATCCGAAGCCAATCATTTCTGACTCGCTCTGCAGAATGACATCGGTTTTTATTAGCGGTGAAAAACCAAAGGACGGTGACAGTGACATGATATGGAGGTACACCGAGGCTGCAGATGAACTCTTGGAACCACTTTGCTTGATCTTAGGATGTGCATTTCCAGTAGTTCTAAAACTTCCCTTCGGACCCGGAAAAACGTTTAATAAGATGCTAAAAGCAAGAAATGACATGCTTTCTAGATTCTACGATCACTATTTCGATTCATTTGACGAAAACAACATCAGAGGATTTGCTGATTTCGCGATTAAGGAAATGATAAAAGATAAACTGACTGACAATTCGATGAAGTTAACAGAGAAAAGTGTTAAGTCAATCATTCAGGATATAGTTGCCGCAGGATTGGTCGGACCAATATTTGGCATTTATGGGGCCTTGTTGACCTTGATTTATTATCCGTTGGTCATGGAAAAAATTCAAATCGAAATAGATGAAAACATTGGGCGCGATCGGCTACCAACAAACATCGATCGAATTAAAATGCCGTACACAAACGCATGCATACTTGAGTTCTTGCGCTTCGGTGACCACGCAACAGGGACGCTAACACACGTGGTAACGGAGAACGTGTTGTTTGAAGGATACAACGTGGAGAAAGGCTCGATTGTGTTCGGCAACCTCTCTTATATTAATCACAATCCTGCAATCTGGGACGAACCCTGGACATATAACCCACATCGGTTTCTAGATGAAAACGGTCTACTCCTTCCACCACATCACAAAATAAGAGAGGATTTTGTATCATTCGGTGTAGGGCAACGCAATTGTCCAGGTGGGGATCTTGCTAGAGCACGTATCTTTCTATATTTGGCAACTATCTTACAGAGGTTTGACGTCATGGCACCAGAAGGTACACCGCTTCTGACATGCGACCCAAGGGAGTACGAAGCAGGAATAGTACGAAGGCCTAAAGATTTCAAGGGCAGATTCGTAAAACGCCCGTCACAATAACCTTATTAAAATATGTATGTGTGGTGAATGAAAATGTACATTTGTATGTAATAAGTACCCGTTTTGGAAGATTATTTAAAGGTAAACGATTCTAGATGATATCTCTGCCTATTTTATAAATGTCACATTTGTACTAAGTTTTACTATAAACATATGACGTAATTATTAAGACAACAAGCTCGGAAAACGGTTTTCCTTGTCTATTTATAGTTTGACGCGGAATACCTTAAAGATACTATAGGTTTACCACCTCCAATTGCATATAAACCTCCGAGGTGTAACATATTAATGATTTGCTGCAACTTCAATTCAAGGATGGATAAAGCAGCAGTGTAATAATTTTCTACTTGAGCAATCACCAGAAAAGGTGGGGTAATAAGACATGTAAGACAGTTCTTATTTGTTTACTAAACAGATCAAAGGTACATTTGTTTCATTGATAGTTGCTCACAAAATGTATGCATATATTCATCAACGATCCAGTAAAACTTATTAATACGCGTCTTGTACATACATCAACAAAATCGAATAGAAATGGGATGTTTCCCTTACTTATAATGCCCATTTTCAGGAGAGATTACATTTTAGAACTACATACGAATATATGCAATTGGTGGTGGTAAACCTATAACTGTATACATGACATGTAGGTGTGTATCTGAAGCAAATGGGAGGTGTTTTAAACTTGGTTTACTACCAAATTCAAACTTGTGAAACATGGCTGTAAACCCGTATATAACGAGAGAAACCTATATCAGGAAATCATTTTTAATCCGTCGTTTGTTGTAGCAGAATAGATATATAAAACAACAACTAGCTGTCCTAATCATTGACACATAGTTCGCTCAACACGGAATCGAACTGGAGACTTCCGGATTGACAATGCATAACCATTAGGCCACAGAGCCAACTGAAATAATACTGTACATTCGTTGATAAATGAACTTAATAATTGGTTATTTCTCAATATTAGTTTAACAAAACAAATCCTATATTTTCAACGTATACTATTCTAATGTTAGAATTTGTAATCTATATTTTCCGGTGCGTTATTTCAAATGTTTGTGGTTTTCGTAGGTACTTAGACACGTATTGCATCACACACACACAAACAGTGAACAAAGAATAACGTCTACATTGCTGACAATATTGCTGTAGGTAACTTGAGTTTGTAGATATCAACACGCTAGTTTGTAAACGGGTTTAGTTGCATCACGGAATTTAATTGGCATTGAAAATGTAAACAACCGCAGATTTTTTAACGATAATTCATTTGTTTCTTATGACAATTTCTTCACTGCTTTAAACTATAATAACTGTTGTATGTTTATTCCATTTATTGTATGTTTATTCCATTTATTAGATTGATCATTGCAAAAAATGTACTATATATGATATTATGATATTATTATATTTCTTCTAAATATCTTTGTCTAAATGCTGTTTCCTTCACACTGGTTTTGTAAAATGATATGCTGTAGCAGTATGTATATAAATATTTATTTATTTTTTGTCTTAAATGTTCATTTCTAGACAAGTTTGCAGATGTATATGCGCTGGTTTGCTGAAGTTACACACTAGTGTGTCGATGGTATGTTTCCTATAAGCGCTAGTTTTCGATGGTTTTGGGTATTTTTGAAAACTGTAGATTTTCTGATTTTCTCGTAGTATATGCATTATTTACTATTCAGACAAAAGGTAGCCATTTAGTATTTTACTGTAATGCGGGTGTGTCAATCGTTACGTTTTTCTTATTGTTTCAACACGACTATTTCAAACTTTTGAAATTATTACGACAATGAAGAAACAGAAACATTTGACAGTATCGCACACCACAAACGTCATGCATCACAAACATCAAAATGTAAGCTTCAAGAAGAACCTCTCTAACACCAAATACTGGTCGAATCATTTCAATTTGGTTCCTGATACAATCGCCACAGATGGGAGGTAATTTGTACCATTATCTCACACTGAATCCATACAAGTAATTGATTTTGAAAAGGACATTTAATAATGTGTTACTCCCACGAAAAAGGCGAAACTAGGTGTTGCTGTAACAGAGTGTCCACTAAAAGATGTCACTTACCTTGATTATACAACAGAGGAAACATACTTAAAAATACAAAAAATAACCAAGATTCAAGCATTCATATAAATGATGGCATATGTATTGCAAACATTACTGACAAAAAGCAAATGGTGTTATTCAGGGTTTGGCTGATATGTTACCCTCTGCAACGGAAACGGTCTATGTTTTATTGTCAGAATGTAAGTTGTTTTAATATTTTCGGGATTCGCTTCCAGGAAAAAACACTGCATTGAGATTGTTTATGAGCGTGGTTACGTTGATTTGTTGTGGCAATTCTTGTGAAATGAGGTATGATGACACTGTGAAGCTATTTTAGAGGACCGGGAAAATGGTGTTAATAGGTAAATTCTTACGGTTTATGTCAGGTTTGAAAAATAAAAGACATCATTTTACTAGAATCATAAGTCGAGGAGACTACAGTCCCAGTCTATCGCAAATAAAATATACAGTTCCTAATTAAAACATTTAATGAAAATAGCGAAATAAGGCCAAGTTGTTGAAGTCAATGGATTATTATACCACTTCAAAATCTGTGAACGATTCAAATATTTAACTTTGTGATAACCTTAAGAAATTATGATGCTGAAGATGTTAACTGTTTTGATGAACAGACGAGATCGATTTGACGATGAAATTGCGACTTTTCAAAAATGCAAATAAAATCGATCAGGTCAAAACGAATGCAAATAATTCCAACAAAATTAATCTATACCGAATTTTATTTCATCAACCAATTGTATAACAAAAGTTTAATCAGTTAAATATTGCTGAATTTCTGTGAACTATACATTTTACTGTATTTAATTATCAATATGCTATTGAAGATATGCGGGTATGCTTATTTAAATGTGCTTCTTAAAAATTTTTTTTGGAAAACAAACAGTATGAGACCCTTAATTGATTTAGTTTATATATTTCCATGAAATATGAAGTATGTATGGCAAATGGTTTAACTTAACAAAATAAATTAACCACCGGACAGAGCATAAACGAAGGAATGGGCAAACGGTCGAATGATGCATTATATCGCATGAAAACATTCGTTAAGATGTTATAAAATGAATAAAACAACTATTAATACCGACTGTGACCTTGATTGTAGCGGACAGGTGAGCTAAATGGCGATGTTTACCATATAATAAAATGCGCTAAGCTAAAACAAACCAGCGCCTCTACATCGAAAAACAATCGCTTCGATAAATGTTAACATCTACAAACCAAATTAGACAAATATACATTTTGGCCTTAAACTTTAGTTTTGTGGCTAACTACAATTGAACTGATCCAATAAATGTATTTTGATGAAATATTAGGCGGTTAAGTAGATATATACAAGTTCTTGCTGTATAAACCGCCTGAAAAAATCAAATACAGATGTCCACGTCGTACACTCGATGTAGTCACTTGAAAGTCTCGTGCATTGTATAACACAGACTTGTAGTGTATAATGTTACGGAGAATAAGTTTGTAAAATCACGATTATTTACCAAATACGGGTGTCCATATCTACACACCATCATATATCTGTCTACAAACTAGCGCGTTGATATCTACAAACTCAAACTCGATTTGCATTTTACCTACAGTGAATATTGATAAAAATAACGCTATTGATAAACTGACTATATATTCCAGCGTTAAGGTTAATGGATTGTCAATCAGAAGGTCTTGATTCGTATACTATTTTTCATAGTATTTTTTCATTCGCCGATGTCATCCGTGGTGGTGATGCATCCGTCGTAGGTTCCCTCTGTCACACAGACAGTGGAACTCGTTGTGGCAAGTGACATCTCGCCGAATCAAAAGTCGTTAGTCCAGTATGAAGTTTAAGCATCCTTCTTTATGGTCATGTTAACATTTTTATGGCCATGTTAACATTTTAAAAACAGGATACAACTTCTAGAAGGGGGACAACTACCCTGCCCGATCGCTCATTAAAGATAGCGGTACGTCCTGTGGGACCTAGTGGTTTCTTACAGCCGCAGGGCGTCGTGACTCATCGGTGGTCTGGACTGGAAGGAGAAAAACAGATCACTATACAAATGCCTTCCTTATATACG